>RJWM01011601.1:0-26444 GCA_004363535.1 Dasyprocta punctata | reverse complement strand
AATACTGTTTCAGTGTCTGATTTGCACTGTATCATCCTAACTTGAGAGCTTATAAAAAGCTTGTAGAGTTAGGAACATGTTTGTCTTCACTCTTTTGTGGTAGAATGGAAGGTGTCTCTCCTATGAAAATGGCACATTCCATAGGTAGATGAAGAACGTGAACTCGTATGTAGTAATGGGGGAGGTGTTTAACAGAAATAGCGATTTTTCTTGTCATTGGAACCCTGAGAACTTTGGGAAAATACACTGTATCTTTCAAATTTAGCATGTTTTCTGTTGAGTAATGATATATCAAACATTGCAAAAACTCTCTGCCTAGGACTATGCAACTCATAAAGTCAATCTAGAAATCGTTACCTGAACCCTTGAGTTTACGGAACCTAGCAGAACTCCACCACGTATTTTTGTTTGGTTTTGCTTTTATTCCTGTTGCATCGCTAGCCGAATTGGATGCAAAAGCCAGCAGAAACCCAAGTTCACGGTGGTCCTCCCGTGTCACAAGCAAGTTGAGAACCTGTGAGTCCCTGATTAATTCTGCTTGTTGGAACACGCTTAGTTCATAGAGTTTTGTTTTGTTTTGTTTTGTTTTGGTCACAGCTACATCGAAAGGCATGTGCCCCGCCCTGCCCCCCACTGCCTCACCGTGGGCCAGATGTTCTGTTCCTCTAGCTGTGACTGTCTGTCAACCCCAGAGCAGCCCCTTGCCATATCTGATCAAGGATGAGTCATTTCTTTCTGCTACCTCAAAACTTGCATAATTTCAATCAGCTGTTGAAGGGTGGTGTGAAGAGATAAGGATTCTTCAAAGCCAGGTGATGAGGAAATAAGTTTGATAAAATTTCCCCAGTTTCCTCCTCGGTCATAAGACCTGAAACACAGTTGAGAACTTTGACTCTGAAGTGAGGGAGGCCTCGGTTTGTATCGTAGCCTATTATTTGGCAACTGAAAAATATTTCTAAGTCTCGGGTTTCTCATCCTGAAAGTGGAGGGAGCAATAATGATACTGGTTTCTTAGGATCATTTAAAGATAGGAGATTGGATGTACTATGGTGATTATTATAGAAGGCATAAGAAGTGTTGAACAAGAAGATTGTATCAGATAATTGATTCATAAATGCTTCATAAAATATGGTCCTGCCTTTTTGTCTGAATATAGAGACCAAGATTTTAGCTAATATTTTTTCAATAGAGAACAAGTTTTTGGTTAACTTTGGGTTTTTTGAGTTTTTAACTGATATACTAAAACATAAAAGTTGTTATATTAATGGGTTGCCATGTAATGTTTGATATATGTGCACATTGTGTAGTGTTTAATTTGGATTTTTGAATGCTAGATAAAGCAAAGAACTACTCTCAGTGCTTTATCTACATACAAGCAGAGTCATGATATCTAATTATTTACTTTAAATTTAAACTGGGATAATACATATCATGAGATGTTAACCTGGGATCTAGGAAATTCAGACCTATAGGAAATCTTTGAATTTATTTTGCAAGGGACCTTCTTTTGAACATTCTGAAATTATTTGTAAAATATTTTACACATTTATTTTTTCTGAGGAAAGTGTCACAAAGTCTTCAAAAGAATGTATGGCTCCCAATAATGCTGGAGAAACTAGTGATGTATGTGTAATTGCCTGGAAGACAATAACACTTCTTGGACCAGTTATTGTCAATAAATAGGAAAAAGTTCTGGATTGTTTTTCTCTGCACTTTCAAAATCATCATTGTATACTACCAAGGCAGCGCTACACAAATAATACATAAAATAACTATTTTTGTCTCTCCAGTTAAATGCTTATTAGTTGAGAACATTGCACGTTGGGCTTTTTCTTCACTTGATCTCTATCATTGAGATTTTTACTTTGATAGTGTGAAGTATCCCATAATGTATTTATTAAGTATACTATGCAATAAATGTATAAAAGAATCAGTTATTTTATTCTCCAGTTGAAGTTTGCTTAGGAGGTGCTAAAATTGTTTAACAGGGCCTCCAAAAAAATCTTTTATTATATTTTTTTTTCCTCCTTCAGTGTCAGATTTTGGCACTGGTATAAAAGAAAAAGTCCCTGTGGAGCGACTTTCCAGCCATTGTCGTAGCCGAAGGAAAGGTGAAAATGGATCTGTGGTGGCAGAAATAGAAGCAGTGAGAGACTTGAGTAGTTCTTTTGACAATAATGACTTTCACGTGGAATGAAAAAAGACAGTGCAGACATAAATTTTCAACCATATTTTTAGCTGTCCAAATGCATACTTGCTGTAAGGCAGCACATTATTACGGAAACAGCATGTGTTAGAACTCCCCAGAGCTGGCTTTTTCCAGTCCCGATCCTGTTAGGTAACTTGTGTGTGACACTGGATGTTTGGTCGGCTCATTCACCTACTCAAAGAGGGGAGTGGGAGTTTTCAGGCTTGTGCACCAGGTTTTACATATTTGTTATAAATTACTAACGCCTTCCCATTTGAAGACTATGTATGAAGTGTGGGATATACATTGGGAAAGCTTGATTTCTGCTGTCTCACTCCAAGAATCGCCAGTTGCCCACCAGAAGAGATAGAGGTAATGTGTTGAACAGTGTAGCATAATCTGTGGTCACTCCATGATACGATGAGAGATAAACCCCAGGTACATCCATACCTGGGCACAGCGTATCATTCCTGAACTGTGTATTGCTTCACGTCCTGGAACAAGAGTTCTTCCATTGTATCTAGCCAGAGGTGTCAGCCACACTGGTCTCCTTTATCAGTGTGGATGTGTTGAGGAAGCGAGTTGAATAAGCAGGGTAAACAAGTTTTGTTTCCAAGCTCTGAGATAGGTGATTATAAAATGGGTGTTTGGCTGAACCTTGCCGAGTCCCTTCCGTTTTCTGGCAAGAAATCTGAGGGCAAAGAGGGCTGGCTGTTTTAAAGCAGGCATAGACTTGTCGCACAGCCCATTTCAGCTGATTCTTCATGATTTTATTTGGAACAAAAGTCAGCCAGGATATTGGTAACTGTTGCTTTCTGCTGGCAGAGCGTTTTCGCCTGCTCTTGCTAAACTGTTGGCCTGCTTGTGCTCCTGGTAAAATTCTGCCTGTTATCTAAAGCTACTCATTGCATGCTATCATCTGTTTTTAAGTTGTTCGAGCTGCAGCACTGTTTATATTGTGTAGGGCGGTGTATAAGCAGTAGCCTGTTGGTTCTGTTTTAGGGGGAAAAGGGATACAGATGAGATGAGGAAGCCTCTCTCCCAGTGGTGAATCATGGTGATAAGGAACAAAATCATATCGATCATTTATTCAACAGTTATTGATGTGAAGTACATATCTGATAGTCAGGAACACATTATTAACTCAAGTCAATGTCAACTCTTGCTAATGAGGGCAGTGTTATTGATAGGACATTACTACTAATGGGACAAAAAAAAGTGTTCATTATTTTTGAAAACATCAGACTATTGCACATTTTATAAAGGCATACAGAAAGTGGATCTTCCTGTGATTAGATGACTTTCAGCCTCTAAATGAGATTTGTGGAAAGCACATCAGTGTCTTCAGAAAAGTTTCCGTATAATTTACATGGCTCAGACGGTCAGCGTTCACGAACTCTCTTGGTCTGCCTCACTCTCACTCTGTGTTTTCTCCACTGGAAACTCTGCAGGACCCTGCATTGCTGTGCTTTTGTAGCACGGTGCCAGGCACAGGGTGGACACTCAATAATTATTCCCATATCTGAATTGAATTCAGGTCACCACCGAGATTTTATGACTGCAATATTGTACCAGAAGGTTCTATCATAGCCATCTGTGCATTTCCCTAAAATGAAACTTGCAAAGGATTCTTGATACAATCAAATAAACACAGAAAATATTTAAAGAGTTAAAAATATTTGAGGTACATCCAGACTAACGGCACGTATATCAAATTTCAGGTTGATTTGATTTAAAATGGCTAAGATATAAAACCATAAAAAATGTGAGTAAATTCTCTGCCTATCAAGGGTTGTTATGTAATTACATGGTTTCAGTATGGTTCTTATTCATAGAAAACTATTATAAAAGATCATTTCTGCACAAATTCCTTCACCACTGGAGACTTAATATCTTAGAGATGAATATCCATGTCTATAAATGCTAAGCCACTTGAGTGAATAATTCAATCAAATTTACTTTTATTAATCAGATGAAATCAGCTCTTTGTTAATAATGAAATTTGAAAACCTTAAAATCTTAGTTTTTGGCTGATCTTCAAATAATAAAATAAAACAAGCAATAAAAACAGCTGTATCAATTTAAAACTATTTTTCTCATTTTCTTCCCTTAAGTCATATCTCGATTTACTAACATATGTGCCAAGACAGAACCCAGAATGATATATAAGTAACTGAGGAATTAAGCCCCCCAAAGCGAAACTTGAATCGGATACTTCGACAGAAAATTAACTATAGTGATACTTACATAGGGTTTCACTATAAACCTAAAGACTAAAGCTGTTTTGTTTTAAAGTATTTTATATTTCTTAGTATAACATAGTGTAGTTATGTTAGACTTAAAATGCAGTTATATTAGAAAAATACATGTATCATTTTCTATTTCAAATTCTGGCATGCACAATTAATGTAAAGCATACCTATGTTGCTATTGTAAAGAATCACTATTGTGGTTATACTACATTTGAAATACAGAGAAGTTGGCCCAAAATATCTTAGCTGTTATTGAAAAGAGCTTGCTAGACCATTCACACTTGCTTAAAAACTCTCACAGTTCATGGTTCCATCCACTGTCCTTTCTTTTCCACATAGGAAGTGACCAACAAACACGGAAAGAATGGATGTAACACACAAATGCAACCTTAATGTTACTGGTCAAACTATTTACCCTGGGTGTTAAATTTCATAACAATCATTTCATTGAATTGCTGATAGAATTTTTTTTTCTGTAGAAATTTACAGTTGGGTTTACTTTCAGATTGGTTCGAGTTTTGGGCTAACTTTCCTTCATTCTAGTACCACCTGAACCCCCATAGAAATAGAAGAGGTACTTAGAGAAGTTCAGGGGTGGAGAATGCAATGTTCATATGGCTTTAAAAGTGCAAGTTGTCCACTCTAACAGGATTCCTCTGTAATACCAACTGGTGTCATCTGTAATTACTTATGCCTACTATTTTCTTGCCCACCAATAATCTTATCCATTGGATTCCCAATCTTCCACTCTCCTACACAAGGTCAAAGAGGTGCAAATTATAATTACTTCTTCAAAACAGCTTGGAGGAAAAGAGAAAGATGCTAAACTTACACATGCACATATAGAATCATCAGTCATTGAAGATAACTATAAGGATGGCAGTAACGGAGGTTTCTTCTCTACCTGAGCTAGCAAGGGCCTCATCACGTTGTCTGTCTGTCTGTCTGTCTGTCTCTCAGAAATAGGTGTGCAATGTAGACTCAGAGGACAGATTTTCTTGATTTTATTTTCTATAACATTATTGACTATCTCTGCCCAACTCTAGGTATATGGAATAGGTTTGAAAGGGATTTTAAAAAATAAAAATTAAAAAAATAAAAAAATAAAACTTTTTCCCCCAAAATGGGAGTGAACAGTAAGGACAAAAGGAATAACAGGTAAGATTATTCTCAAACTTTGTTAGTATTTAGCCATCCATGATGGAGCTTGTCCTCAGTGTAACAGAATATTCGCACCTTTTAGGAAACATGATTTCTGTCTTTATAACAAGCTTAGTATAAAGGAGAAGAACAAAATGAACTAAAACTCTGCCATGCAACATAAACCATTAATAAAATAAGGGCTTTAGTGCTTTTCCTTTTCTTTAAGCTAAGGAGAGGTTGTTTTTTATAAAGTACGAAGGGGAGGCACCCACTTGGCAACCTTAGTAGGCTGTTCGTTGGCAACCTTAGTAGACTGTTCGCTCATAGCTGATTTTTTCTCTGCAATTTGTTTCCGTCATTTTGAGACAGGGTTTCACCATGCAGTTCAGGCTGACCTTAAACTCACTTTGTAGACAAGACTGGCCTAGAACTGACAGCGATCCTCTTGCCTCACCCTCCTCAGAGCTGGGATTGCAGGCATGTGCCACCACTCCTGGCCCTGTTTCTATGCTCTTGATTGGGCCGGAGGTATAGATAACATCTAGCAAGGGCCTTCCGTGTCCATCCAGTTGACCCTGTCACACAGCGTGACTAAGTCAAGGAGCTCTCACTTACCTGTGCTATGGTGTAGACAATTCGTTGTGTGGCCAGATTGTTTCCAGAAATTTCAGTGCACCAAAAATACAGTTCTATTAAGTTTACCGAAGTGCTAAATCGGTGGAAATGGCAGGTATCATTTTAGGCATAAAACGCTTCTCACCTCCTACTCTCCACCCCCATGCAGCAGGCTCCTATCGAATTTGAGGTGTGAACACCTTGATATTTCACTCTGACTCAACTTTCCGTTCTCATGTTTGAGAAGATTTGATAATATCCACCTATGTGGTTGAAACAAATCTTGAATGTTTAATAATGAGACTTGAGATGAAAACAAAACTAGCAGAGTACGTTTCTCATACAGAAGAATTCATACTTGAGTCCCCTGACGCATAGCTGACTTACTGAGCGTTTCCTTCATGTCTGGCACTGTCTTAATTGGATCTATTAATCCACATAATAATCAGCAGCTCACACTGCAAAGGTGGCGAATATTTCAGACCTGAGAGTTAAGTAATTTGCCCAACATTGCACCTAGCAAATGGCAGAGACAGGTTTTGAATACAAGTAGTCTGAGTCCTGCATCTGGTTATTAGCTTCCAACCTATTCTGATTCTAAGTGAATTCGGTACCCCTGATGTACTGTATTTAAATAAGACAGTTTACCCGAAAGCCTTGTGACTTTTATTGGAGGCTGCGAACTACTTAAAACAAGATATACTTGTGGAAACTAGTGCTGTAATTTCAGGGTTTTCCCTCTAACTAATGAAGGGCATTTTTTTTCTGCAAGAGAATTCAGCACCCCATTGTGCAAGGGTTGAAATGCTCGCCGAGATCAGGATTACACCCACTTTGGCATGCTGTGTCAAGCACCCGGGATATAAGGAGAGACAAGCAGGCTGCAGTGAGCGTTCCACATTCAGATTTGAACCTCAGCCATATATGTGCGTTAGTTTGCAAATGGACATTCACACTCTTTATGAGAATGATGTTGGTGTTGATTTGCCCAGTTTGTTACTTAGATTTAGGAAGTGACAATTCTAACCTAACTGGGCTCCCTAGCTTAATTTGAATAAAAGAGGCCCTCAGAATTCACGACAAACCCAACCTCCAACAGCCCCACTGGTTTAGGGGAAAACAGCATCCTCTCTTCTACAGTGAGTCTCAGCTGGGACCTTTGGGCCTCCGACAGAATGTTTGATGTTGCTGTTGTGGAGACGGAGAAGAAACTTGCTGTGTGTTCCTAGTCCCGACTCGGGGGGAGGAGGGAAGAAAAGGGGTGCCTGGGATTATCTTTGGGAAAAATCTAGCTTTTATTGTATCACCTAAAGTGGCACAACCTGCTGCACTAATGAAATCGTGTTCTTGGTTTAAAAGGGCAATTGTTAGGCCGACTTTGCGCTCACTAAAAACATTCCCCCAATCTTGTTAAGTTATTGCTCTCATTTCAGATTTTTATAGCTGTGCAGCCTACCGGCCCTCACTTCTTTACGTTTCATTCATTTTCCTTGTATCGATGATTAATGGAGGATGTCGAATGTCAGAGTGAGCAGGCATCAGCAATTGCAAGATCATAATTAGTTTAGCTGACGAGGGCCTCTGATAGCACTTGCATCTGGATGGAAAAATTACCCTATAGGGAACTGGCGGCTCACCAGGTCTTTTTAGTGATACATTGTGAAACACCCGATGAATCAAATGCCCTTTCAATGCCAAGAAAGTGTTCCAGTCTTGAAGCCAAAATTATGTCTGCAGAAAGCTTTCCATTTGAAATGTATCAGAGTACAATTATAACCATTGTATTTTCTTGGCAGGCACACCACTCCGCTACAGTACGGACTCCAGTTAAATAAATTGCCTAAATTTTATGTATCCCTGAAATTTTGACTTACAGGGTTTGTAATATTTAATTTATAATAAAATTAGGTTCCAGCAAGACTTTTTCCACTCCTTATCTAACATGCATATTTTATCATTAAAGGCTTTGCTTCCTAGAAAAAGGAGAGCTAAGCCACAATCTGGATTGCCCTTTTTTTTTTTTTTTCAGGGAGAGAATTCCATTTCCTGCCTTTTTGCATTTGCGCCTACAAACACAGCCCGACTTTTGTTTAAATGAGAAGTTTACTGGACTCATTACTTGATAGCAAGAATGTAACCGGCGATACTAATTATCTACTTTCAAGTATTCTTATTTTTGAACCCGATGAGTACAGAATTCAGGCTACTAAAAGCAATCTGTATTTGGAAATGCTTGAGATTTCCAAGTCTGAGTCAAATAAAATAAATAAATAGCCACCGATGGGACAGCGTTGTCTAGCTCAGGAGGCCCCGCGTGCATGCTCATTAGTAACACTGTGCTCCTCCTGGCAGGTCCTCTTGGTCCGCCCAGCACTGGGGAATAAGAGGGTGTTTCTCTTTCACATTTTAACATTTACAGAGGAAAGCCCAGGATCGAGTGTGTGATGCTCTTAATACTAAGCTTACATGAATGACATACAAAAAAGACACATATCGGGTTGACTTTTAAGTAGTTTTTATTTTGTTGTTGTTGTTCCAAGTGTGACCGTATTTTAAAACTCAGGTAGCATGTCCCAAAGTGTGTGAAACACATTGCCGCCTTCTGCCTTTTTTACTCTCGTTTTGACACTTTTAAAAGGTATAGTTGAAGGTTCAGCATTTTGGAGCCATCATTAAAGGCACAAAACCCAAAGTTCAAAAAGTGAAAGCCGCTCCTGTGAAAAGCCTTTGGTGTTCCCCACACCTCATTCATCACTGTAGGGTTAATTATAATGAAAATCAGCGGTGCCTATTAAACACAATTGAACCTGACCTCATTATGGGCCGTGTGGTTTTATACTGTCATTGTTGCAAGTCTAAAGACAAAACTCCTGGGTTGATTTGGTCTAACTCCACCAATCATGTGACTCACCTCTGACCTTGGTTTTTCTCCCCCCATTTCAGAGGCGTAGGGGCTCTGGTGTTTTTTGTGCCAATTGCCTGACCACGAAGACCTCTCTCTGGCGAAAGAATGCAAATGGCGGATATGTATGCAACGCGTGTGGCCTCTACCAGAAGCTGCACTCGGTAAGAATTTGTCCCACTGTTTCAGGAAAAGCTTTAGAAAGCCAAGCTGGCCTGCTCTGTGCTGTGCTAAGTCCCCACTGCTGGCTTGGGTTGCCTATCCCCGCAGGGTCCTTCAGTCACTTTGCGTGTCCCTGTGATTTTATGGTAAAAAGGCCTCAGATGTTACGGGGAGATACACTTGAGATCATTAGTAATGCATTATGCCTCTTTTGATATAAAAGAGGAAAATGATTTGGGCAAACTTCACCTAGGAGATAGTTTACCTAATGAGTATTGGAATTTGGGGCAGTGAATTTAGGTAGAAGAGAGAAACCTCCTTAAAAGTTTCACAAATATACCAAACTTTAAAATAAGTAAATAAATAAATGAAAGGTGCCTGCAGGTTTGGTATAAAAATATAAGATGGGGAAGGAATATTTATTTTCCTGTTTGCCTTCAGATTTGCAAGTGGCCTCTTGGCTGCTTGGCAACTGGAGGCCAGGCAGTCTCCGAAGCACAGTTGAGGACTAGGCCAGAGATTGCTAGAACAGGCGGTGCCTGCAGTGGGGAATTTGGTGAGGAGTCTGTAGTCTTCAATAGCACAAACGGCAGGGTAGGCTACGCTGCAAGGTGTGTTGTGTTTTTAATCTCCAGCTGTTTGGGCTCATTGAGGATCCACCATATTACTTGTTTTCCAACTTTTAGTTAGAATTCTGTAATAAACTTGGAACTGGCAAATTCCCCATCTGCCTATTCATTTAACTTCCAGAAGGATTCTTTATAAAAGTTTAGAAAGTTTATCTGCTGACATGAACTGACTTTAAAATAGGAATGCCCCATTTAGTAAACAGAAATCTATTTGCCTGTGCCTTTTTCATTTTGTTTGGCATTTTACCACAGCTCTTAGCATAAGCCAGTGAATAGATTACGGCCACAGGGAACACGGCTTTAGACAAAACGCCCTCGTAAATGGACCATTGGAAGCAGTCTTTAAAAAATGCATGCTGCCAACAATACTAATTGGGAGTAAACACTAACAAAACTTAGTTATTAGAATGTTGCTAGTAGAAAGATCTCTACCCCCACCACCACATTCACTTTGTGTTGACCTTCACCATTTATGAACATTTACACACAAATTCCATTTAATGAGTACTAATATTAATTATTTTGATTGAATTCTGGTCCATCATAGGCCAAGAATTAATTAAATTACTGCTCTGCCAAGTTACGATAATTTAACCACTGTGATATAAACTATTTCCTAAAATTTATTTTAATATTCATCTCTCCAGAGGCAAGATGTTTTCAGATTTGAGTCTTTACAAACCATGAAATACATAAAGGCTATACTCACACGGAATTGCAGTAAAGGCTATGAAAGTTTAAAAAAGGAATTAATGTACATCCAGTTTTCTTTATGGTATGAGAATTGAATACTCCATATCCTTATAATCCCAATGCAAACTCTTTATAAACCGGAACATTTTTAAAAACATCAATATGCATGGCGTATCCAAGCCATGTGTCATTTTCCATCCTGAAGCCAGTAATTTAATTGTAAAATTAGTGTGTTATCTTGCTTTCCTTCAGAATAACTTGTCGCATCTTTCTTTCCTTCAGAATAACTTGTCGCAACAGAAATATTCCAAAAGAAGTTTCTATTTGCATTTTGATTAATATATAAAAATACTCCTTTGTAAAGCCTGTCTTTCTTCAGAATAACTCACAAATTACATACTATCTGTATTTATTTTTCAGAAATTACTTCCTGATTTCAGTACTGTTTTAGAGAAATAAGACTTTAGCACGCTGGAAGATTTCTCCTAAAATTCTAAAGTTTAAATATGCATTAATTTATTAAAATTATTCTTTTGATTTTATGAATGAAAGTGAAAGCTCTCCCTGAAAGGAAAGTTTTTATTATAGTCTTATCCATGGATTTTAGTCATGTAATATAAACACCTGTTGAACTTGTACGTAAATATCAATCATGTAATGTCTAAGCTAAATAAAATACTTAAGCTAAATTAAACTCAGCATTTATTTTAAGTAGGGTAGAATGACAGATTGGATATTTGAACCAGGCTACAAATGAATTTTGACTTTCAACACAAAACTAATGCTTCACCGGTTAACAAGTAAAATCTTCCATAGAATATGTAAATGTCACTAAAGGAAGAGAAACAAAAGAGGAAAAAATCCTTTTGATGTGGCTTTATTTGATACGTTTCCTTTGTCTTTGATTATTTGTGCTCTAATACGAATACTTTGTGTTCACATTTGCAGCCCCTTAAAGAGATGCACACATTAGTTAGTTTATACTGCCATAACAAAACCTTAGACGGAGTGCCTCAGAACAACACAGTATCTTCCCACGGTTCTGGAAGCCGGAAACCCCAGGTGCCAGATGGCTGGATTCTGGTAGAGGCTTCTTCCTGGCTTAGATAGCTACCTTCTTGGTGGGTGGAGAGAGAGATCTGTCTTTTCATCTTAAAAGGCCGCACTCCTGCTGGACTGGGGCTGCACCTCTCTGACCTTAGGTAACCCTAATTACCTCCTACAGACTGTTTCTAGACACATCCACTTTCATGTTAGAACTTCAACACAGGAACGAAAAGGGGCGCGTTCTACTGCACTGGGATGTGTACCTGTCTCCCCTTTTGATTTACCATCATTTTAGTGAATAAGTCGAAATTCAAAACTATTTTAGTAAAATCGTAGTTTTCCAAGTAACTTTCTGTGGTGTAGCCACAAAATCTGATGAATCTGGAAAAGCTGCTTTCAAGTACATTAAAGTTTTCTGTCCCCCCTGCAAAGATGGGCATGATTTAATTAGGCGAAAATAGTGCACTTTGGTTACTTCCTCTGCTGCTGCTTAGGGCAAAAGGAGGAGATTTAGTAAATCTGCAGCATAAACCCTATCCTTGCTTTGAACTGCAGCATGGTTTATATTTGTGAGGAATTTTTAATGCATTTTAATGTATTTTTTAATGTTTTCCTTTTATGTATTGTGTGTGTTCTCTGCAGACTCCCAGGCCTTTAAACATCATTAAACAAAACAACGGTGAGCAGATTATTAGGAGAAGAACCAGAAAGCGCCTTAACCCGGAGGCACTTCAGGCCGAGCAGCTCAGCAAACAGCAGAGGGGGAGCAGTGAGGAGCAGGTCAATGGGAGCCCATTAGAGAGGAGGTCAGAAGAGCATTTAACTGAGAGCCATCCGAGAGAAATTCCGCTCCCAAGCCTAAGTAAATACGAAGCCCAGGGTTCATTGACTAAAAGCCATTCTGCTCAGCAGCCAGTCCTGGTCAGCCAAACTCTGGATATTCACAAAAGGATGCAACCTTTGCACATTCAGATTAAAAGTCCTCAGGAAAGTACTGGAGATCCAGGAAACAGTTCCTCTGTATCTGAAGGGAAAGGAAGCTCTGAGAGAGGCAGTCCCATAGAAAAGTATATGAGACCTGCGAAACACCCAAATTATTCACCACCAGGCAGCCCTATTGAAAAGTACCAGTACCCACTTTTTGGACTTCCCTTTGTACATAATGACTTCCAGAGTGAAGCTGATTGGCTGCGGTTCTGGAGTAAATATAAGCTCTCCGTTCCTGGGAATCCGCACTACTTGAGTCATGTGCCTGGCCTACCAAATCCTTGCCAAAACTATGTGCCTTATCCCACCTTCAATCTGCCTCCTCATTTTTCAGCTGTTGGATCAGACAATGACATTCCTCTAGATTTGGCGATCAAGCATTCCAGACCTGGGCCAACTGCAAATGGTGCCTCCAAGGAGAAAACAAAGGCACCACCAAATGTAAAAAATGAAGGTCCTTTGAATGTAGTAAAAACAGAGAAAGTTGACCGAAGTACTCAAGATGAGCTTTCGACAAAATGTGTGCACTGCGGCATTGTCTTTCTGGATGAAGTGATGTATGCTTTGCATATGAGTTGCCATGGTGACAGTGGACCTTTCCAGTGCAGCATATGCCAGCATCTTTGCACGGACAAATACGACTTCACCACGCACATCCAGAGGGGCCTGCATAGGAACAATGCACAAGCGGAAAAAAATGGAAAACCTAAAGAGTAAAACCTTAGCACTTAGCACAATTAAATAGAAATAGGGTTTCTTGATGGGAATTCACTAGCTTGTAATGTCTTATGAAGACCTATTAAAAAAATACTTCATAGAGCCTGCCTTATCCAACATGAAATTCCCTCTTTTTTTTTTTTTTTTTTTACTGTTCTTTCTTTTGAAGAGTAGGTTACCAAGATTTAAAAATGAGACAGGTGGTCAGTGAGAAAGAATGGAAGGTGGTGAACAATCATTTTTAAAACTTAGTGAATCAGACTGATGTGTCCTGGGGGAAAATTATCCATACAGAGTCCCACCAGATTACAACTATGCTTCTGTAAAAGGAACAAAACCTACCTAGAATTTGAAAGAATTTACACAGTACAATGCAAAAACAGTATTGGGTTGGCCATTGGCCCATTTGTTTAAAAACTCATTCATTGTGTCCTAAATTTAAAAGTGTCATGCAAAATCCTACACAAATGAGGAAAAAAGTTGAATCTTGAGGGTGAGGGAAGAAAATGGCACTGTCTCCGATCAGTCTTCTCTCATTGACCATGTTTCAGATTTGGACCTAGAAATGCGGAACGCTGGTTAGGTTTGGCGAGAGAGCAGCAAGAGACATGACAGATGGGTGGCACGATGGTGTTGGCCAGCCCTGCCTGTACATACACATGCACACCCTCTTTGATATAATTGTCCTTTAGATCTTCAAATAGTAGTCCTTTTGTTTGCAGTTTAGGTTCATTTTGTCCAAATATGTTCCTATTTAAAAAAAAAAAGTCCTCAATGCTTACTTAGTAATTTTATTTTAGCTGAATACTTTTCTTTATGATGAACAAGTTTGGATTTTTTTTTTTCTTTTTTGCCTCCTGTTGGTCACTGATCTCACTGGGTACATTATGACTAAAGGAATCCCCTCCGTTCAAAAAGAATAGGTGGATACAAATGTCACACCGAGGGTTTAATTTGCTCAGTTAGAATACATGGTATTGCTCCACAAGGTAACCTGCTGTATTTATTTATTTTCTTTTGGTTAAATATAATTTCCAAACTTTGTGGTCAGGCAGCGTCTAAGGTTACATTACCACAGACTGACAGTCTATGTGCCAATCAGTCCCTTCATTAGATTATGCAGGTTTAGTTAAGTAGCATTAAATAGGATTCTTAGAAGTATGTCTTCATAGTACTTTTAATACTTAAGGCTTTGTAAAAACTATCCATGAAGGGAAAGCTCCTCAGCATAACTGCTCAGGGAAATAGAGCTACATAACTGAACATTAAATAATTGGTTAAAGGTGCTGTTAGCCTCAATGCTTGCTACAAGGATGTATGTACAAGGACTGACTTTAATAATTTGCATTATATTGTCCCAACCAGTAGTTTATTTTTTGCCACGGAGATGTAGAAGATATTACAAGCTACTGGATGCACTGTCAGATTAACTTATTTCATTAAAGAAGTTGGGAGAACAAATAGGAAAAAAAAACTTATTTTTCTAGTAAATATTAATGTATTACATTTCAAATAATGGTGCCTGACATATTGAATAAATATTTTCTACAGTGTACGTATGCAACAAAGATATTCCATCATGCATTAGAGTCAGTTCTGGCTCTGCCTAGCTGTTTACATTTGCAAATGTAGCAAACAAGGTAATGAAGCAACTATTTCTATTGCAGTAGATATCTTTTTGTGTGTGTGTGTGTGTGTGTACGTGTGCGTGTGTGTGCATTGAAGTTGTAAACGGTAACATGAAAGTTCTTGATATAATGGTATGGAAAACAAGAAAGAAATGAAAATATTTTTATGCCTACTTAGGAAAAAAAAAGGGTAGCACTATTCATTCCAAGTACTTTTTTTTTTAAATTTTTAAGCTCTTAACTCACATTGTTATGCTTACAATGATAAACATATATCCTCTTTTTATTGCTTTGTCTATGTTTCAGAGGAAACATTTCAGAAATTATTTTGATGAGTGTTGCTGGAATTTGCAGCACTGATGTTTTTATTGCATTCTGTAGTTGCATTTGCACTCCATTTTTACTTTAATTTGCAGTCGCTTTGTATTGTTTCGTTTTGTTCGGGTTTTGTTTCTTTCTCACAGTGCCAGGTCTTTGTTTCTTTAAAGTTGGATGGCAGGTAGAGTTCAATCTGTTCCTGACTATTGTAGTGAATGAAGTTAAAACTCTCTTTCTGATGTTGTGTTGTCATTTCCATTTTCACATTTTTGTTTCTCATGAACAAAGAAAAAAGGAAAAAAAAAAAAAGGAATGAGAGAAAGAAATCCGGACTAAGTCCTCTGCTTCAGTCTTGTTGTTAAAGGGCCTATTCTGATCTCACCTGTCACGTAGTTCTAATATTCACGTAATCTGAGATAAAGAGGCAGATGGGGGAGCTTGGGCATTCAAAGGACTTGACAGAATTTATCCTTCTTTGGGAATTTTGATGGATGCATCTCAAAGTAAACAGATAGATCCAAGAGGTGACAAAGGTCTTTTAGAGAGAGATTTCCCAAGTCACAATAATTGGATTGCTTATTTTAAAAGATTATACAAATGCAGTGTAGCAATACTCAAGCAACATGATATGTAGAATACTGAAATCAGTGGCAAGCAGGTGAACTTGAGCACACAAGACGAAGTGGCCGGTAACACCAGAAGTTTGTTTAACTTGGGCAATATTACAGGTATTACTTCTTGGGTAAAACTATTCCTTCAGCAGTTTCCCCAGCAGGTCAGACATAAGTAGGGTGTTCATTGTTGGCATGGCTGCCTTCGTTTTTCATTCTTTTTTTTTTTTTTCTTTCTTTCTTTCTCAAACAGACATAGTAGTAATGAGCATTGGAAAAATGCATATCACTTTTTTGGGGAATATTTATGTTCAGGCTACTTTCAGTAGCATATTCTTTGATAGCATTGGCACGATAGATCTTATTCTATATTCATTTATTATTATTTTATTTTCATTCTTGCTTTCATTAGTATACATATTCTGGTGGAAAAGAAGTTGGGCTTTTTAAAAAAGGATGGAAGTTTATCATAACACTAAAATACTCCTTATTTTTTGATGAAGTTAAATCCTTCATTCCATCTTGTGGAATATATTATACAAATGTTTTCTATTTTTTTAAGATTTCAGAATCATTTCGTCTTAAATTGTGAATGATTTTAAATGAGCTATTTAGGTACTTAACCTTTTTCTTAAGAACTTTCAAGATGATTTAGAAGTGTTCCCCTCTTGGAAAAGGCTTCCCTTTGTCCTATGATGAATATTATAAGCCAGCTAAAACTGTACGCCACATCAAACCTGTAAGTCTTTTAAAATTACTAGTCTATATGCTACATTGAGCTTTTGGCTCAAACTTAAGGCCAGGATCAGTTCATGTATTCTTCCTCTTCTTTTTCTTGCTCTTTTCACATCATCACTGACCCTGATCTACATACGACTCTTTGGGACAGGAAAACCATAACGGGCCAGCTCATCTGGGGAGATGGTGGATTGAGGGAGACTGTGCAGGGCGCTAAGCAGAGAGGAGAGTGGAGCTCTCCAGGGTAGGAAAGGCAGAGAGTGAGCCCTCTCTTTACATGAGAGATTTGAGATGTTCTTTTAACACTCCACTTTTAAGATAGTGACGTTCCGTTCTGTTCTAAATTGTTGTTTTAGTAAAGATAGATTTTAGGCAACAAGCGTGGGGATTGTTTTCTAAGGTAGTATTAATCAGAAGAAGATAAAAAAAAAGTGGTCTTGAAAGAAGTCTTTGTTGAAGCCTGTGGTAGCATGTTATGCTAATGATTGCACATGTGCACAGTCTGTTACGATCCAATGCAAATACAGCTCCAAAAATATTAAATGTATATATATATATATATTTTAAAATGCCTGAGGAAATATGGTTTTCTTAATAAACTGAAGCATATCAATACTGCTATTAAAGTAATTACTAGCCTCCTGCTGTGTGATTGCAAAACATCACAGTGTGACCTGTCTTGGAACTACCAACTGCCTGCCTATTTAGCCAATGGATAGGAACCTATTTTTATAGGGGGAAATATCTGCTGTCCAAGGTTGGAAATGGGAAGAACCTAGTGGTCACACTGTCTCTGTGCTGTATGTGAGTCTTTTGGCTAAAATTGAGATGTATTCACAGCTACCTGTATTTAGGTTGAAGGTCATGGCAAATAAATAAATAAATAAACAACAAATAAACAACTCAAAGCATCCTTGGTAAGCAGGACACAGGAGAAAACTTGAGGAATTGAAGTACAACCTGAATCTGAAACTAAAAAGAACTAACCAAAGGTAGGAATGGCTAGGTGGATGCTATTAGCAGACAGCTGATCATAAATGAGAAGAGGACAGAAAGACGGGCATCTGGGCTTGGAGGGCAGTGTTATATTTTTCCAAAGAAAGACTTGGCAGAGGACAGAGGCGTGGCATTTTTGCATTGCACTTCCCATTGGCTGTCCATTTCTGGTACAGAGTGAATTCACATGTTCCCAGTCACAGGGCAGTTATTTAGAAAGCATCTCCAGTTATTTGCAGTAATTTGAATTTTGGGTGATACCAGGGTAGAAGTGTTTCAAGTCAGGGATGAAGAAAATGTGAAGCAGAACAGTAATCCACATGTGAGACCTGGATAATGTATGTTCCTGTGTTTCTCTTGAAAAGGAGAGCTCTAAGCTTACTCTGTCCTACACCAGAAAAAAGCAAGAGTAACCTTTACCATGGACATAGTGCGTAACCTTCATTAGAGAAAATGGTCCTTCAAGAGCCAACGGTTCCCAACTGGATCCTGGTTTTACCCCTGGTTGTTTCTCCAGTACATGAACTACAGCAAATCCCTTTTTTCTTTTTGTGCCTCAGGTTCCTCAACTATAAAGTGGAAAATATATTAATAATAATAATATTAATAATAATAATAATGGTAATGTAGTACTTGTTTGTAAAGCACTTTGAGATCCTTGGTTGAAAGGCACCATAGGAGTGCCAAGTATTATGTGGCCAAGGGGGTTATTTAAATTTAGTTCCCAAGGGCCAAGAAAGGTTTGGGTCATTTTTGTTAAAGATGAGCTGTAAATATTATAACCAGACAGCCTATAGTGTTGGCTATGAAAAGGCAAAACTATTGCAAGGCTGATAAAACCATAGTTTATTAATGGCTACCAACAAGGCAAATATCACAATAACAAATGCCAAATCCTTTAGGGTGTGCTATTTGACGACAACATTGAGAATCTAGGGGGAGGGATGGGCTGGGAAACATTTCCAAATGCCAATGTACAATTAACTTACAGCAATATTCACCAGCAGAAAAACGTCTTTCATATGGAATGTTGCTAAGAAAAAGAATTCAATTTGTAGTCCTGATTTGAACATTAGAATGTTGGCTATAATAGTTCTGTTCTTACAACACATGGAATTTTTTTTGTTTTATTTTATTTTGTTTTCATAGTGCATGTTCATTTCTACTCACAAACATGTTCTTGGTGTATTTCTTATGCAAACAATCTGCAGGCAGCAAAGATGTCTGTTACATCTAAACTTGAATAATAAAGTTTTACCACCAGTTATACACAATGGCGTTGGTATGGTTTATACGGATTCGCTTTTATTCATGTAGCAATGGGAAATACAAACCATTGTAATGAACAGACAGGTTTTGATGAATTAAGATGGTGAGATCAAATCCCTTTTTTTTAAATATTACTAAGACTGATAATGCCTGGATTCTCTCAACTTGTTTTGTTTTTGCTTTGCTTCCCCCCCCTTCAACCAATCTCTTATTGGTAGATTTTGTGTAAAAAAAATTATACTCATTTCTTTAGGAAGATTAATAATAAAAATTGTGTTTATTACAAAAATATTTATTGAGTATCAAATATTGACTTTTGAGTACTGGGTAGTGACTATGGTATGGAAAAACCCCTGCTTATGAAACTTTGATTCCATTCAGTATACACACATAAATACAATGCATAGATTGTGATAAATCCCCTCCAACAGCGTAAGTTAATATATTAAATACTTTGTTGGATCAAAATGGAATTAATCAGAGCAGGTCATCCTGAAAGAAGGTTTTCGAAGGGGGGCACGCAAGTGAAATTTAAATAGGGAAAGAGCATCAGAACGTTCATGTACGTGTCTTCAACCAGAAGCAAAATCACCAAGGAACAAGACATAAAGTATGTAAATAATTGAATGCATCAGGAGTTGTTTGTTGAAAAGTTTCAAAATGGGACCTATCCTCCTTGCCCAATCTTCATTTATCATTCTGGTAAACCAAAATTAATGAACAAATCCTTAGATGTACTTTTTCTTCTTCTCCCTCATTGTTTCACACGTTTGAAAGTAGGGGCGTGGAGACTCTTGGAGGGGCTTTCACAAGCAACCAAGTTCATTCCACAGCCAGAGGCAGTGTTGTATAGATGAGTGGGTAGTAATAACACAATATGATTTTTTCCTTATATGGAATTCACATCTTCCATTCGAGACTTCTTTTCAGGTAAATTAGAACACACTGTTCTCACCCAAGACTGTCAGGATCCCAGGAATGGAGAAATTGTTGCTTGACCCGAGAGAAGAGGGCTGGTCAGCATACACCCTCCATCACCCAGGGTCCCCCACCTCAAGGAAGGTAGATCAGGGGAGGAGGCCTCTGGCCAGAGCCGACCAGGTGGAGACTCAACTGGAGGACTTGTCTAGCCCTTCTTCATCTGTGAGGGTGGGCTTTGCTCTCCTCCAACAGTGTCTTCAAAGCAGAGTACTAACACGTGTTCCTAGATTTTCAGTTTTCAAGAAGAATCAGACAAAGGAAACTATGTGAAGTCTACTTTTATAAATGCCAGTAGCTGAGAGTTGTTCAGAATAAATTCCACCACTAGTGGACTCTTGGAGCATGAACAAACGTGAACTCTGGTTACTGATAGAGCGGAAACTGGGCAAAGTTCTGGGGTTTGCTGGGGCTCCACTTGGGTTTTGTCCCCAGGCCAACACATCTTCAGCTCTACCAGCGAACCCGAGAGCTGGAGTTGCATCACCAGCTGGATCCCGTTAAAAGTCCGATTCGTTTGAGACTGAAAACATTTGAGCCAAGAAGTCTCGTGTGTCTTTAAGCATGCTGCAAATTACTTCGTACTTTTGTTCTCTGTTATTCTGACCCTACATATATTTGTGTGTGTGTGTGTGTGTGTGTGTGTGTGTGTGGCTAAAGATATTGTCAAATAATGCTTAATTCTCTTATATCTCCCCCCATGTCATATTTTAGGGTGAGAATAATGGGAGTAGAAAAGCAAAGTCTACCAGTCAGTGGGAAAGAAGTGACTTTGTTATAGTTGATTGTATAAATGAAATACAAATTTTTTAAACAAAATAAGTAGAGGGAAACTCTGATTTTACATTTCTCTGATATAGTCAAGATATATGCAATCTGAAGATCACCTTTTGTAAATGTTACAGTATTTACAGAGGGTATAAATTGTATTAGGCCACCTCTGGTTTTTTCCTACCAATTTCTTGCTTAATAGCAATGACAAAATTAGGAAATACTAACCTTTTGTTCAGAAAAACAATCCTGGACTAGGAAGATTAATATATATAAATATATATATATTTGAAAATGCTTGAATTCTTTCTATTGAAGGCTTAAGTAAAATTCATCCCAATGCATCATTAATATTAGTAAATGCAGAATATTATTTCTCATTTTCTTAATCATCTTTTTTCAAAAACACAGCTTGTACTTTTGTCATGCTAATCCAGGAAGTATACTGTTTCTCTAAATACAATCTTATAAATTCCTAAAGGTGTGCCCCTAGAAATTCAGATTTCTTCTATTTTTCTTGTGACAGTGGTTGATTTCTGAGTGAGATAATTTGTTTCTTGAATATTGACTCTGGTCTCAGAACTTCGAAAGGGCAACAGAAGCCAGTTAAATTTTGGTACCTATTTTCGATGCTTCCATTGATGTGCAGTTAAAAGGCTCCATTGTTACAATTTTTTTTTTTTCACTTATGGGCTTTCTGGAGCTTCAGTTATTACATTTAATAACAGTATGCATTTCGGTACTTTTTTTCTTCACCTATTTTTTTATGAGGTTTATTGGTACAATTAAGATATACATGATGATCACACTCATCATGGGGAATTTGCACCTGTATATGATACATTTTGAGTTCTCTGTTTTCCCCATTCCCCTCCCCTCTCTTCAACCCCTCTTTCCCTCCTTATTTACAAAATTTGCTTCCATTTTTTCCTCCTTTTCTCATTTTTTCCCTCTTCTTTCCTTTACCTCTTCCCCCTCTACAGTGCCCCTTTCCATTTCTTCCTATTCCACAGTCTCTGTTATACATTTTGATCCTTATTTACACTTTTGGTTTCTCAACCAGAGAGACAATGCAATATTTACACGTATGTCCAATTTGTTTTACTTAAGAGTGTGGTCTCAAGGTCTTTCCAGTTAGCTATAAATATCTCAAGTTTACCCTTCTTGACAAAAAAATTTATCATTACCTTGACACAACTTTATTAAAAGTTTGGGGCAAAATGTTTCTATTTTTGCACATTGTGACTTTTAACTATGAGAAATCTTTATTAGTCTTTGGTATGTGATAAAAATTGCAGTGTCCCGGGAAACACTGAAGGACCATTTCTTTCCTTAAGTTTTTTTTTTTTTTTTTTTTTTTTTTTTTTTTTTTTTTTTTTTTTTTTTTTTTTTTTTTTTTTTTTTTTTTTTTTTTTTTTTTTTTTTTTTTTTTTTGCGGCACCGGGGATTGAACTCACAACCTCGCACCTGCCGGACAGGCGCTTGAGCCACTGAGCCAAATTCCCGGCCCTCCTTAAGTTATTAATAAAGGAAAATCAAAAGCCTGTCAAGCAAACCTCAAGGACTCCAGAAGGTTTTGAGCTTGAAATTACTTTACTTTTTCCAGCCATGCATTGCTCCTTAAATTATAACACAGAAATCCCACTCCCTGTACACATACAAACATTAAATTAAGACAAGTCACCTCACGACCAATGACAACTGTTTACCATAATTGGAAAACATAATTGGAGTACTTTGCTTGGTATTTTCACACGACTGACCTGTGATGACAGCTAAGACTTCAGAATGCTCAAGTGCAATGGGAAAGCTTTTTAATTTTTATTTTTAATTTTGTTTCTGAATTGGCCCCAGCTGATCCTGACTTCCCTGACAGTCTCATATTTAAGGACTGCATTTAAGCTTTAACTTTGTGTAAAGTTGTCCACAACAAAAGCTCAAAGAAACATTTCTTACATGACACCTTCCTGCCCTGGGCAGTTTCATTCATTTTCAAGCACTGTTACCTTAATCACATTTTACTGTTCAAAAGCAAATGGATTGTCTTTTGCTTTTGAAGATCTAGATTCTTGGTGAAGCACTCCTTTCTTGGGCATTTTAAACATTATTTCATTAAAGGCTGGTACAAATACAACTTCCATGACTGTGTCCCTTAATTCAAATCAGAGGCTTCAATGCCCTCATAAACAGTAAGTAGATAATCACGTAAGTAACCAAGTTGAAAGAGAAATGAAATTCTAGCCAGGCCTGCTTCTTAACATCTGCTTCAGGGACTGCTCACAGATGCTCAGGTGGGGGAATCCCCTGAAAGGAGAAAGTCCTTCCGTCATACCCCTGTACCAACCAAGTTAACGCTCAAAGCAAACTCAAGAGCTTTATAATTAAGAGCTGGTCTTTCCAAGAAAAATGACCAATGTGTAGCTCTCTAAGCATATAAACAGTTGAGGATGCTGTTTTACATAGAAATGTATTTTGAATATTTCATAATGCTGTAAACACCAAGGACAAATACTATTGACAATTGATGTCCATCATTGTCTACACTGTTAGAAAATGAGTCATTTTAAGACAGGCTAAGTAAATATAAATCACAATTTTATAAGTATTAATACATTGGATTATGTTTTAAATATCTTTGTTCTGTGGGAAGATAACAAAAACAAGAAGAGGCCACAATTTTGTAAGTTGTTTTAACATGATAACTTCTATTTTGAAAACAATTTTCGAGGAACTCTTGGAAGTTTTGCAAACATGCTGTATATATATATGCTCTTAATGATGAACATTTGGAATTCAATTAGCCATCAAAAAGATCTTTATTTTCCTTTTTAAAACGACAGTGTCTTTCTAAAAAGCCTTCGTGCATGGGTACTGCATATTAATAGAAATAAATGCATAGTGAACTTTGCATTTTGGAATTCAGTTTACGTACAGTCATCTTACCAAATATGCAGAGTTTATAAAAGCAGGCAACCAGGACAGTCTGCCCTCTCAAGCTGAAGATGACCAACTTTGTATTCTCAGAGATCCTATGCTTACTTCCACACACAAGATTGTGCTCAGAGCTTTCGGGACCCATACTAATCTTCTGTTTCCCAACTTGGCCTTACCCATAAATATTCCTGGAAATTCTGTTGGCCATAGATAACCTCTTTACATAGGGGTCCTTATGTATGGTATACTCTCATAATGGGGGGCAAATACAATGACTAAATCATTATTTCATTTTTAGATTGTCTAAACAACTCTCAAAATATAAAACATAATTCTCATATTAACACCACAGCATAATTTTCACAGTGGGGGGGGGCATACAAAAACACCATTATTAATGTGAAAGCGAGCAATGTGGCAGAACTGGTTCAAAAAAGGATATGGAAGACTAAAAGAGTAAACGAGTGGTGTTGAAGGTGTAGGGCAGTGGGGCAGCACACATCTCCTAAGAGTTCAACCCTGGTGCAGAAAAAGAGAGAGAGACCAGGGAAGGAAGGATAGGAGAGGGAGGGAGGATAGGAGAGGGAGGGAGGATAGGAGAGAAGGAAAGAAAAGCCAAACTTAAACTGGATGCAGCATAGGTCATATTTCTCTGGGCAATAATGATCATTAAATTTTTGAATTATCTTCATTACTGGATAGAAAACATTTATGCCTCTTCTGGAAAAAAAAAAAGATTTGTGATTTGTGTCTGACCAGTTTTCTGCAAAGAACTTTATACATGTAAACACTAATAATAAATATTTGCTATATTCTCCAGGAGAGTGGAATGACCCTTAAAATAAAATACCCTTTAGGTTACGCTTAACATGACAGTGAAAAATCAAAAAAGC
Organism: Dasyprocta punctata; assembly: GCA_004363535.1. Taxonomy (NCBI): domain Eukaryota; kingdom Metazoa; phylum Chordata; class Mammalia; order Rodentia; family Dasyproctidae; genus Dasyprocta; species Dasyprocta punctata. The sequence continues at coordinate 1,973 of RJWM01011601.1, read as the reverse complement.
ATCATCTTTGCCTCATTTCCAAATCTGGTTATTATTCTTCACAAAGTATAGAAGAATCTGAAAAGTATTTAAACCATTGTATCTTTCTATAGTACACACTTTCTCCAAGTGAGTGTTACCGCTGTCTGTCAGTTGTTAGTGTTATGAAGCTTAGTTGTATAAAACAAATTGAATGTACTTTCTTGAAGAACATAATGAATGAATTTCATTTTCCAGACTTATGATTGAAATCAAATTCCCCACAATATAAATGCCATACTCTAAAAAGATTCCTGCTTTTAGATCATATTCAGTTATAAAAATATGGAGGTTAAAAACGGATCACTCAAAGTACATTTATGAGAAAACATAAATGTCTTTTTTACATTTTGAAGGGAGGGACATCTCATGAAAGTGTCACAGAAGACTAAAATTCAGACAAAACTTTTCTACTCTTACTGAAGATTTTGTGAGTCACTATAGTTTTCTGCTTTTCCAAAGCATCTAGAAGTCTATCTGAAATTTTCCTATGGACAGAAGATATTTGTTATATTTCTCTTTAGGAGATCAAAACAAAATAACTCCCACCCACCCATATTTATACCCATTTTTATAATTCCAGTCTTCTTTTAAAAAATGCAAAGAGTGGTAATGCACATGATAATTGCTCATGAATTACTTCTCTGACTAGGTGCCTTCAGTCTATATCAGGAAACTCATTTATTCTTTGCTCCTAATTTCTAAGATTGTATTTAGTATGGCAATGAATCTTTTTCAGAGTCAGCAGGATCATTTGTTAAGGTGTTTGAAATCATCTACTAGGGAAAAAGATTGTAAGAAAAATGAAAAGGAACTAGCCTTTCAGAATGATTCGGGGAATATAATTTTTTTGGACTTGGTTTCGTTTTTGAGTGTCAGTGTCCAGTGAAACTGTTTTAAACATATTAGCCATTGAATAAATATTTATTCTATCGATCAAGGAAGACCATGCCTTTGCATATATATACCCATGGGACAGGCAGTATGTGGAAGCTCTACATTACTAAAATACATGCAGGACAGACGAAGGGCAAGTGTGTGCACTACTTAGCTATCTGTCACTGCTATGATCTGCAACTTCTCCAAAATTCTATTGTTGAAATCCTAATCCCTAAACATTAGGAGGTGGAGTTTTTAGAAGGTGATCAGGGCATAAACCTAAGTAAAGCCCTCAAGAATGGGTTTAGTGAACTCAGAAAAGACAGATCCCTTCACCTCTATGCCATGTGAAGGAGGATAGGGGTAAGACAGTATCTATAGCCAGTGAGTGGGGCCTCACAAGACACTGTGTCTACTAGTGTCTTCTCTTTAGACTTTCCAGCCTGCAGAACTGTAACAAAAATCATCTGTTACTAAGGTACTCAGCTGAGAGTATTTCGCTATAATAGCACAGATAGATTGAAACATGAGCTTTACTGGTTAGCAACTAGTAAAGTCTCATAGGGTGTCTCTACTGTCTCAAAGAATTCTGAATCTGAAGTTTTAAACAAAGAATTTTTCTGAAGTTCCTCTGCTGTGTAGATAAAAACTGAAGAAAATACAATGTTCGGATCTTTACTCCACCCTGAAAATTTGCTCTTGTTAACTTTTTCATATCACTTCCTACTTCTTTCATTCAAAGTTGATCCTGGTTCTTTTGAAAAACTCTTACTGATCATCAATATTTAGGATACTCTGTATCTTCTCTTATAACAAACTGTGTCAGCAGATAATACCACCGTGATAAAATTCAGGCCACCATCCTAGCTGTTTCCATTTTTCTCAATCCAGTGTCCAATCTTTGAACAATCCCTGCTTATTTACCTTGCTCAGTGGTTATCTAATCAGCCATCCACTTCTTGCATCCCGCTTTTGGCACTTTCTTCAGGTATATGACTGTCTTTTGCTACTTGAATATAGCTGCCACCAGCTGTCAGGTGAATGCCATAAAATGCAAATATAAGCTTGTCATTCAA
>RJWM01011600.1:0-59308 GCA_004363535.1 Dasyprocta punctata | reverse complement strand
TTGCCCAATTATTAATTTCATTTCAATTCTCAGTTGGGCTAACAGTGCCGCTTTAATTTCTTTCATAGCTTCATGGAGTTGTCTCCCCACTTCGGTTGTCATCTCCTCTGAGAGTTTAATTTTTGGACTCCCAACCTTGTCTGCCTTTACATCAATCGGGTTTGTGCTGCTTGTATCGGAGTCTGGAGAGCGCCCTCTACCTTTTCTTCTTGGCATTTTCCTGGACTCTGCTGTGTTTCCCCAGCCCACCTCGGCTCCACGGATGTCTGGTGAAGTGCACGTGGATAGGGCCGTCTGCCTAATTTCCTCTATCACCCCCAGGGCACCTGTGCAGATTCCGCCAGGACCCTCCAGGGCCTGGTGTGGGCAAGGAACCGTGCCTAATTAGGTGCAGTTCCAGTCTCAAGATGGAAGCCTGTTCCTCGCTCTCCCTGGGGAGTGGGGGTGGGGGACTGGGGCCCACCGAGTTTACTCACTCACCAGCTCTCGACCACCTCTTTCCACAATCAATAGCTTCCTCCGCCATCTCCGCCTTAGCCGTCTCTGCCTTAGCCGTCTCCGCCTTAGCCACAGAAGTTCAATGTGCATCTCAAGCACTTTAATCGCACCTTCCCAGTTTTGAGTCCGCGTTGATTGGATTGAGCTCTGGTCAGAGGCACTGCCACCTTTGTTTGTTTACTTCTTCTTTTTTTTACTCTTTCCATGGGCTACAGTTCTCATCCTAGACTCCTCTTAGGTCCAGAGGATCCATCTCCCTCCCCTTTCCTTCTTTCTGTTATTGTATTATTTTGTATTCCAGCATTTGGGAGGTATATTCCAGGGAGTCTCCCTACGGTGGAGTCATCAGGTCAGCCATTTTGCAAGAAGTCTCTCTGAACCTTTTTAAACATTTTCCACAAACCATTTTTAAAGGCTCTCGAACCACATGGTCAGGAATAGTCAAAGCAATGGCCCCACTCCCAGTACCAAATTCTGTCTTAGTTACTCTTCACTCATTGCTGAGACAAAATACCTGATGCCCAAAATTAGGGAAGGAAAGGTTTATTTTTATAGTTTCTTGGGAGTTTCAGTCTAAAAGGTGGCTCCAAGGAAGCATGGGCTGTGGGGCTACAGTTCATCATGGCTGCAAGCCACAAGGCGAGCTGGTGAGAGAGAGATGGAGAACTGGAAGCAGAAGACCCACCTTCCCTTACACTGTATCTCAGCTCCACCCCTGGGCATGTGCCAATCCCAATGCTAGACAACAAACTGAACACAAGCACTAGACTCAGCCCCATCAAAAGTATGAGGACTTGGGGGTACATAGTATTACCCAATACAGTACCACTGTGAAAGCAGAGACGAGGCATTTGCCAGTCACTGAACTGGCTAGCACCTTGCTCTTTGGCTCCCAGCTTCCAGCACTGTGTGAAAATAAATTTGTTCCTTGTAAATTACTCAATCTTGGTGTCAAATACAGCAGCACAAATGAACCAAGATAGAGTGAATGTCAGTGGCCATCAGCAACCCATGTATACCCTCTGGGGCACAGGGGTCACAGTGGCCATACTCCCACCTGTGCTCCCAGTAGCAGGTCCTGGGAGTGTGGGCACAGCTACCCGTGGATGTTCCATAGGGTGCTCTGAGCACTGGCAGCTTTAGAGGGTTTATCACAACAGGCCAAAGCACAGAAAGAGGGACGGGGAGCCAAGAATCACCTCCCACTAAGCACATTCAGAGTCTCCCAAAGGACAGGGAAGCAACTGAAGTCTCCAGACACCTGACTGTGAGAGGGAAGAGTGAGAAAGGAGTAGCAGCAAGGTTGGAAATGAGGGGACCTCCAGGGACAGAAGGAGGAGAGCAGGGTTGGCATCCATTTGGCCCAAGGGGTGGTGCTGCACAGTGAAATGGAACCTGTGCCTGGAAAGATGGAAAGCTCAGTACCTACAGTTCTCACTCCTGGGAGCTTCCTGGGAGATGGTTATCATCACATCCAGCTGGCATCACTTGCAGCTTTGTAGACGAAGACACAAAAGGAGAACTACAAAAGGATGGGACCTCTGCCCCAGTCTAGCGTTCCTTCAGTTGCCTGTGACAGCCAGTTAGCTATGTGCTGAACACCTGTTGCACTCAACCTCCAGTTAGTGTTGCTGCCAGTCACACTTGGGGTCCTGGCCTGCTGGATCCCAAGAGGGCTCACCAGTCCTGACTCACAGCTCCTGTACCCTACTTTGGTCTTCTGGTATACCAGGAAAAGTTTACAGCTTGCCAGCCCCCACTTGCCACCGCAGCCCCCCAGCCTCTCCCAGGCAGTTTCTCCACTGTCCAGGTGGGGCTTTGCACATAGGAGGCTCTGGAGCCTCATGTTCCTATAGAGAATCTCTGCTCCTTCCCCAGGCTTCCAACCTTCTCCCAACATTCTCTTCCAAGACCCTTCTCCAAAGAGAGGTAGGAGACATAACCACATTTTACTAGATAGAAATTATTACTGTGGCTTCAAGATGGTAATTCTTCTAAAGTGTGTTCCATGCAGTAAGCACCCCCATGGAGGGCCTTGGCTTAGTTCAACTTGGCTCTTTTTTCTATACTTTAATCTTGCCTTGGGCAGGGACAAGGCCCAATCCTGGGAATAGGGCAGCCAGGCTCACCAGCTGGGCAAATGAATTCAAGACTTTGTAGATGTGTCCTATCTCACCTGTCAACCCAGGGGAGGTGTCTTGCTTCCTGCCTATCAACCTCTGCTAAAACATGTCCAGTATTCAAGTTTTTATAAGAACTATAAACTTGGGGGCATTGTGCATAGTCTGAACTATTATTAATGTGGTACATTTCTTTTATTTGCCTATGATAACTTGGAGGGAAAAAGTTTCTTCAATTAAATCCTCTAACTGGAAAAATTAATGAGGAACCAGTCAAACTCAAGACATTCCCAGGCTCCATGGGTAATGCTATTCTAGTCCTTGACCTTGAATGCTGAGCAGAGTAGACATTGAGGAAGTTAGAGTAGATACATGCTAGAAATTCTAATAACAAGGCCCATGCCACTGCAAGGGGACTGAAATATCCTGTGAAGTCGTACCTCTTAGAATGTGGTCCATGGATCAGTGCAGCATGACAGGTATTAAAAAATCCAGATCTACTACTCATTCAGAGTCTTTGTGGATAGGGCTGACTCTAGGAGATGCTTACATCTGAAAACATTGGCACCATGGATTGAGAGGTCACTTAAAGGATATGCGCAAAGAGATAACATATTAGTTTGACCACTTTGGGTGCATTTTATGGGATGATTATTAAAACTGGAGAACAGACAACTGATTATTATAAGACTCGGGATCTGAACTAAGCCACCAACAGTGCAGACAGAGCAACATGAGGCAGTCAACTCAAAAGTTTCTGGCTTGAGTGACTGAATGAATATAGGATAATCAGGGAACTTGGAAGAAGTTTGGGAGGAAAAGTGTTAGCTGCACTAGGCATGGTGGGTCGAGGGGCCTATGGGTCTTGCAGATAGAGACTGACAGCGCAGAAGGTGAAGAGAAGGGCGTGGAGCTCAGGATACAGTTCTAAGTCAAAGATCCAAGTAGGTGAGAAAGAGATTTCTTTCCCAAGAAAAATATAAGAGCAAAGAAAAAGAAGTGAGGAGTATCAGCATTAAAGGGAGTATCAATATTAAAGGGAAGAAAAGTTGTCCAATAAATGGGGCTTGTTATTTAGGAAAATATTTTTGGTGTTCATTTTAGATAAATTTATATTTTAACAGGACAGAATGTGCTGGAAAACATGGTTCTATCTAATCCCACCCAAGCTATTTAATAAATGTACTCAATAATCACAATGAGACTTAAACTACAGCCAGTTAAATGCCCTCGTTAGGAGTAGAGGGAAAGAAGACCGAGTGGGGTGGAACTGCAGTATTACTACTGATATTTAGGGATGTGGATGTAACAGGATCCTATTCCAAGGATTGGGTCACTTCATGTCGAGCAAGTAAATATTCTTCCTGTAAAATCACCCTTGGTAAGAAATGCCAATAGCTGACCTTTTCAGGTGTGAGTATAAGAAAAATCAAAAAGATATTTTAAAAGTACAAACTGTAAATTGCTTTTCTACACCTCACATTGGAGTGGGGGCAGAAGGGATATTTGTTTTAAATATCTCTTGGCTGGGAATAGAATGAATTTCCCCCTCTCCCTCTTTATGAGTATATTGTTGGTAATAATTCACAAAGTATTTTTCTATTTATCCAATACTTCAATTCTTCCAGTAAATATTTAACCATCATTGTACCTTAAGAAAAATAAGAAAATTTACACTGAGTGCTTTACTGTATCCCCAACCTTATCCTTAGCACATTTATTACAAGAACGCTCTTGTTCTGTACAATTGCGAAACGAGCATTGTCCCTGTATTTTATGGAAAGGCGAGATGACTTAACCAAGGTCACCAAGTAAGAAGGAGCCAGCGAGCATGCACACCAGCAGCCTGACTTCTGTGCCTGCTCTCTTGCCCATTGTATTTTACCACTTTCCATTCAGAAGACCTACTGGTTATTAATAAGTGGAACTGTTTAGATTATTCAAGGACTTTTGAGTTTCTCAGAGGAAGCCAAATGTAGTCAACAACTACGAACTGACACTAGGGTTTATGATAAATAAACAGTGAGGCAGAATAATTCATAAATATTCTTTCTCACTATCAGATGATGTAAGTTTTATATGTGCATTTCATTACATGGTTTTATGCATATTTATCACTTTAGATGACTTTCACCTGTCTGGCTTTAACTAGATTATACATTCTCTGAGGTTAGGAAGTACATATTCCCAATATTCCCTATAACAGGACAGCAGTGAAAGACCAATGATGCATTTTTAATGAATGAGTAAGTAAAAATGGGGACCTCAAAAGAGCTTCTTTTAGCTCACAGAAGTATTTCCAGATATTTTCCAAACTGTCTGAGTTGGGAAATCTACATCTAAAATACATATTAGGATTTGGTTTACTTCTCTTGTAGCATAGATTTAAATACATTTTTATAACTTCCTGAGAAATGTGGCTGGATGGGCATGATGCTTATTGAATGGATCCTATAGGCACCGTAATATTAAAAGCCACTGTTTTAATACACAAAGAATAAATTTTTTTGCCTGAGCTGATTTTTGAATCAAAGGCCTGGAACTGGAGGTTGGCTGTGGTCCAAAGTTACCCCTAGACTCCCCTGCTAACATACTAAATGCTTCTCTCTCCCTGTCCCTCTCTTTCCCTCCCTTCCACCCTGTCTCCTTTTAGGGTGCTCTAAGGTACAACTCCTGTCTACTAGATAATGCCTGCCATTAAATGCTAAAAATGCTGCAGTCAACACCCTTCTGCTGAACATCCTAAGATGTCTGCTCCTGGTTATGGAGCATTTAGAAATTTTGAATGATCTAGATGAGGATAAAAATTTACAAAATGTTCTTGAAGATATTGTTTTTTTTTTTTTTTTTTTGGTACCAGGGATCGAACTCACAACCTCATACCTGTCAGGCAGGCGCTTAAGCCACTAAGCTAAATCACTGGCAGATATTGTTAATTCTTATGAGTTAATAAAATTTGGTAAATTACTAGGAAAAATCCAGAAGCAATCTGAGGCCCAAATAGGGGATCCCAAGAGCCAGATTCACTTTCTGCCTGGAGGTAGGAGTTGATACTCTTTACATCCCCTTCTCACATGATGAACACAATCATTATTGACTGCAAACACATACTAATAAAAATTAAAATGTTAAAAAAGGTTTTGATTCTAGAGGAGTTGGATGAAAGGCTGAGGACAGCACTGCAGGATGTGGAGTACTTAGACCAAAGCATGGTCCCCACTGTAGGAGGACGCAGCAGAGCTTGATGAGCTCCCTTTCTTCTGCTTTGGGATCACTCGAAAGGCTGCACAGAGCACGCACACAGAAACGGACTGCCGTCGAGGAGATGGCCCTTTAGTTGCAAGCCCCCAGGCTCTGCAACTGGACTGAGGTAGCTCCAAGTGCTGAGAGCCCTCGATGTACAGGAGAAGCGAGCATGAGGACTCTCTGGATGAAAGTGGTATTATTGCAGCCCTCAAATTATTTAATCAAACAGTCTTTCAAGAATAACGTTCAGCACACAATGAGAAATAGGCAATCAAGGAGAAAAGAAATGAGGCTAAGAGAAAAAACTAAGCAATAAAAAGCAGGGACTCAGAAATAGAAATTACTGGACATAGACTTTAAAATATCTATGCATATATGTTTAAAGTGATAAAAGACCACACTGAGAATTTAGGTCAAGAAATGGGGCTATTTTTAAAAACGGAATATTCCAGAACTGAAAAATCCAAACTTACTTTTAAATCCCAGAAAATAAAAACAAAATGTCAAAGATGAATGATAGAAAAGCAAAGGTAACATAAATTGAAGATCAATCCAAAAGTTACAAAATTCAAATAATAGATATTAAGAAAGGTTTCTGTGAGGGAAAAAAATGCATTAAATTGCAAAAGTCGAAAGCATATATTTGCAGACTGAAAGGGCCATGTGGGGCATGGTTTTACAAACCTATAATACCAGCTACTTGGGATGCTGAAGTAGGAGGATTGAAAGTTCAAGTCCTACCTGGGGAGTTTATCTAGACCTTCCCTCAAAATTTAAAAAACAATGTAAAGAAAGGACTGGAGGTGTAGCTGAGTGACAGAGCGGTAGCCTAGCACTTGAGACACCCAGATTCAATCCCCAGTACTGCAGGAAGATAAAGGGAGGGGCAGCGAGAGCCCAGCACAATTAGTGCACAAAGACTCACACCAAACATACCGTCAGTAAAATTTACACCGCCGCGAAGAAAGACTGAGAATTTCCAAAAAGGAAAATATTTCATATGTAAAGGTCAACACACAGAATAGCATCGGGCTCCTCAACAGCTAGATTTGTCTTATAAAACAAAAAGCAATACCATCAGAATTATGAGGGGAATTGATTTTCACTTGCAATTCTACGTTAGACCAAACCTCGAAGGCATGTAAAAAATGCTGAGAGTTAAAACCTGTTCCGATGTTCAAAGCTGGTAAAGCTATTTTCCTTCCAATTTAAGAGGGAATTACATAAGATGGTAGAAGGCGGGCTCCTGGAATCAGGGGACTGTCTCCAAGCAAGGGAGAAGGGAGTCTTCTGTGTTCCCAGCTGTGGCGCGGGTTTGAGGGTGATTCCTGTGGATTCGGCCAGGAGGATGAGCCATGCAGGGCTCCAGGGGAGAGCTTGCCATTACCTGCTCCAGAGAGAAAAGAAATAGAAACAGGAAGAGAAAACGCACAGTTCCAAGCAGAGGCTGAGGATGAATGGGTACCTGTAAAATACCGAATACTGATCACAAAGCCATGGGACACAAACACGAAAATGGAGGGAAATGTGTCGCGTGTGTGTGCATGTGAGCTATAATGTGGATCTGCGGTGCCTCCCACAGGCTCCTGTGTCGGGGGTTTGTTCTCCCCCTGGGCACTATTGGGAAGTAACTGAAATTTTAAAAGGCAGGACTTCCTGGGAGGTTTCATGTCACTGAGTGAATGCCTGTGAAGAACAGGTGAGACGCTGGTCACCTTTTCATTTTCTCTTTCACTCCCTGACCATGAGGTGAATAGTTCTGTTCTCTCATGAACCCACCAGTAGGTGCTGCCTTGCCACAAGCCCAAAGCAAGAGAGCCAATCAATCCATGAAAGCTCTAAAACTGTAAGCCACAATAAAGCTGTCCTCCTGAGAAGATGATTATCCCAGGTATCTCTTAAGTAGCATAAAGCTAACTCTGTTTGTGTGTGTGCGCGCACACACACACACACACACACACACAGTTGGGCTGTTGGGGTAGGTACCTGGCACAGCACTATGAGGAGCGTGTTATCCTCATACTCCTTCTTAGGTCGATACAACATATTTAAAATGGAAAAATCAAGATCTAAAATAAATAAAATTTGTTATTTAGAAACAAGTCAGTAAATATCACAAGCATTGCCTAAAAGAAAAGGTTGACTCTGGGGAGAAATTAAGTAATGAATGGGAACTGCTGTTTTTTATTTTAAGCCTTTGACTTTAAACAAAATATTCTGGATTATTTTCATTACAAAAAAACTGTTACAGATGGCAGTAGATGGGAGCTATTAGACTGTCTCAAATCTCACTGGGCATACCATTGCTTCACTTATATGATTGCTATGGTTTGCCTCTCTTAAAATAAAGAATATTTAATCATTTAAATATATGAAACACCTCCTTGGAAATTATTGAGTCCCATAATGAAAGAAAATTTGTGTTCCTCAGACTTTTGTTTTTGGTACCTGGGATTGAACTCATGACCTTGTGCTTGCTAGGCAGGCGCTTACGCTGAGCTAAATACCTGGCCCTTTTTTTTTTCTTTTCTCCTCAGACTTTTATCCAAGCTTTTTATCTTACTTACTTTTTTTATGTCTGATACCCAAAACAGTGGTTATCAGCTGTCACTAATCAGGTTCTAGTATTTGCTGTCAGAACACTGCTCTTAAAACTACTCTTATATGAGTGGGTGGAAAGAGATCAGAAAACATCACAGGAAAGCTGAGCAAATCTTTTCCATCACAGGACACTTCTGAATAAAACTCTGACAACAACACCCTCTGGTGGCCTCTTAAAATACTAATTCTGCACAGCAGGCATACCTAGCCTGCATCTATCTGAAGCTCCTCAGGATTGCAAAAGATATTTCTATACTATTGGGCTGAGCTTAGGAAAACTAACAAAGTTTGTTATACTGCTTCTAGTGGCTCCTTTCTTACTAGCTCACAAGCTGGTGCAGAAATAGAGAATTGATAAATAATTTCTAAGAAGTGGTATTTAGAGTATTAAGAGAATGGCATGATCAAGTGACTAGCTCCCACTGTATTAGATCATTAAGGGGGAGACTGATGATGAGATCTCAGGCAAGAGGTAATCTGCCATGAGAGGAGTCCTCCAGACCAAGGTGAATCTGAAAGGCGGATGCTACAGGTCAGAATGAACAGTTTGGAGTTATGTACCAATGGAAGTCTTTGGAAGGGACAGGCTCCAAGAAGAGAGAAAGAGGAGTGCTCCTTAGGGGGACACAGTGCATTCACTTGGCAGCAGGCAGTAGGCAGCAGCTCCCAAATGAATTCTTAATGCATGGGACCATCAGTCCTCAGGCTCTCACAAACATCACACACTCAGGCTAGAAGAGACTTTAAAGGGTTGCCCCAGTTCCCCACGGATGTTTCAGTCCCTCTTATGATACCCTTGCTTGGTGGTCATGCATTTCTGATTGCGTCCATCATTCAGCATCCATCAGAACAAGTCCAAATCCTGAGCACTCTGCACACCCTTGGGCTGGCTCTCATGCTTGTCCCGCCCTCTCCCATCTCCTGTCTTTCATCCCAGTGTGAACTGTAGAGTAGCTAAAGTGCTGGTGAGGAACTCAGCAGGTGCCAGTGTAGGTGACCAGGTGGCTTCCCTGCAGTTCGGCAGGCCCTGGAGGATGGTTCTATCCAATATACTGGAAACATTCAACTTGTCAACTGGCCTGGATTTAGACTTGTGGAGAGATGACTCAATCATGGGGCACTGTATTCATCATAGATTAATCCTGTGATGTTCATAGCTGCATGTGCTGTTAGGATGGGGAACCATCAGAGATGAGTCACTGGGCATAGGCCTTGGAGACTGTGGCTTGCTGGCACTCTTTTCTTGTGCTGTGCCTCCTGGACACCACGAAGTGAGACGCTTTGGTCCACTATGCTTTCCCATTGTGATGCTCCTGCCTTGCAGCCACCAAACCCTGGAGTGCAACCTGCAAACCATGAGCCAAAATAAAACTTTCAGCTGTGGGTGTCAGACATTGAGGTAAAATACAATTTAATGCTTGTAGTGTTCAGTGTTGCATTGACTTTGTAGGTCTAAAGCCAGTAGTCTGATAATCTATTCAGAGGATAACAATATGCTATGTAGCATCTATGGGGGATGTCCTTCTAAAGATGGTAGCCATTGCCAATTCCCTATTATCTTGTTTGGAAGTCCTGTATCATTTTCACTGTTTTATTGGGTTGGGGTTTACCCTGTTTTGTCTTGATTTTATTATATCCAATGACATGGGCAGCTATTTCAAAGATAACAAGATATATTGTGGTAGCCATTTTGGATTTCCTATTATTGTGTTTTGAAGTCCTATATCACACTGCTTCGTTTTAATTGGCTTTATTGTTTTATTTTGCTCGGTTTTATTCTTTAATAAAATTTTAAAAATTAAAAAAAGAAATGACTGTGAGGTGATGTAGTGGCTCTGCATAATATTTATTTTTTTTTAAATTATGGATGCCAAAATCTCTATGGACTACCATTTTGTTTATGGGGGTAAAGAAGGAAATGCAAGTGTCTAATCATACAGCTTTTTCAGAATGTCAAAAGCAAGGTGAACTTTTACAGCCTTTTAATCTCCCTTCCAAGCATCTTATTCAATATCTTGCTTCATGAAACAGCTATCCAAGCACTTTGGGAGAGGAAAAAAAGTATGTTGCTTATTATTTTGAGAAGTTTAATTATTTGATTTCCAAGGTGAGAAACAAAGACAAAGAGGAAGTTTATAAGTAGCTCATGGATAGTAACAAGGAATGACAGCACAAAGCAAAGGGTACAGAAAACTTACTTAAAAGGCACAAGAACTTTAAAAGGGTACTAGTGTTAAAACCACTTGGAAAAAAATGCATTCTTTTATTTCAGTGTGCCCTTGAGGGTATTGCTATAAATATACTATAGTAAATATAAAAAGTATACTAGAGTATACTACAAATATACTGAAGTATACTGAGAGCAAAGTTTGGGATTTAAAATTTACTTTAGAAATATTTTAATTAAAGTATTTGAAATAAAAATTAAACCTCAGATTTTCAAGAGGTATATTCTCAACTACGTGGAAAATATGGCTAATTAAAATGTCTTATTTTTGGTGTTTCCAGATGTGCAAGGTTTTACTACAATGGGGAGTCAATCTTACTTTAAAATATACGTTTTCCTGCAGCAACATAAATGACTGAAATCTCAAACCACGTTTTTGCCTCCAAGTCTTCAGTGACAAATACGATTATCTAGAGGTATGATATTTATCATCAGAATGAAGGAAATTTGACGAAGAGCCACAGAAAACTAGAAGACACATTGGAAATGTCACACATGCCTTTTCTCTCATCTCACCTGAATGGCTTCCATGGGAACATATATGCAGGTCTAGGAACATTTGCTGAACCAGATGTGGTGTGGCTGCTTCAATCTGGAGTAAGGTGTGCAGGCAGGTAAGATGGGTAGCTCACCAGAGATGTCTGGACTAAAAAGGTAACTTTCCTGTTACTGCAAAAGGGGACTGGCTGCTAATTCTTTCAAATTAAGAATGATTAGTGACTTGACTCCTAGTAAGACCAATGTTGAATACCTAAATATTGAAGTTTGTGCCCCTCAACCCTCTAAGTCCTGACTGATACTGAAATATTCCTCTGGAGAATCTGGTACAGGAAAAAGCTTCAACCAGCCTTTTGGGTATCTGGGTGACTTGAAGCACTTATCTCAGATCTATAATGACTTGTCTTACTGAAATATCTCTCTACCCAGGTAGGCCATGGGCCAACTCACCACAGGTAGCTAAGTTTAGAGGATGATGCTTGTATTTTACCCTGAAAACAGGACAAGAATACTGCTTTGTGAAACTCTAAAAAAAATGTTTTTATTCAGATTCCCCATCTGGAGGATTCTGAGAGGCGAAGCCAGTTCAACTTCCTGTGGGCTGCACACTGGCAGGCACAGGAGCAGAGGGCAGAGACTGGGTATTCTATCTGCCTAGGGCTTCCAGAACAGATCAGGGAGCCTCAGTATCTCTGAGGAGACATGTTTGAACTGCAGGGAATCTGGCTGGGCAGCACATGGTGGCAGAGAGATGAAGCGAGATGTTTAACCCCCTTTCTTAAACAACAGGCTGTCATTCAAGCACTTGTCTTTTACCCTGAATATCCCAAATCAATGGCCGCCACAAGTTTCATTAGAATTCACTGTAGGTCAAAAAGGAAACACATACACAAAATATGTTTTAACCTGAAATAATTCTGTTGATATTTGAGTTGCGTTTAGTGGGACATTTGCATTAAACCACAAGATACCTCCATCTCCCAGTACAAAATCCCTTCTCCCCACCCACCCCGCAATCAAACAAACAAGGAAACATAACCCAAAACCCACAACTCAGCTTCAAATAAGTTTGGAAGAAACGAAACTCTAAATATTTACATATGGGGCAAGAAATAAATCACAAAACTATTTACAAAAATACACAAGCTTATATGCATTAACAATTTACACCAGTTCACAAAAATATTAAAACATTAAAAAAAACCACTATATAAATTAAGAGAACTCAAAAGTATGATCTAGGACTTTCTAGGATGCTTCTCTCATGCAGGTCATGGTTGAAAACTCAGATTTTGCTATCTCAGAATCTAAACTGTAAAACAATCATTTTTATTCTTTGAACATTAACAGTACTAATCAGATAAGGAAAAAAGTCCCTCTGTGCACACCGACATATCATCTTGCACACATTAAAATACATCATTCCTGACATTTCTGTAACACACAGTACTGACAATCACATGCCTCTAACCATTTGAAAGTAACTTTCTGACATACTTCAGCTTTCATTATTTCCTTGCACCCTCTGCTCAGGTGATACTCTGCCAACATTCTGAGTGGTTGACCAATAGGGCTGGAACAGAGAAATGGACTTCATAGGGTCCTACTTGAACCAAAGGGGGAAATCCCAAATTTATATCATATGCATTTACTACTGCTTCAAATATGACAACCCACTCTTCTATTCCCATTCACATTCATAGTTCCTCCTCTTTACAGAATGAGTCCTAGAATTTTTCAACCTGACCCTCAATTTTTAAAAAATGCTTTGCTATTATAAGAAATGTGCAGGTCTGACCCTTGGGACCATCCCAGGGACTTCTTCAAACTGAGCATTTAAAACATGTGAATGTATATTTAAAAGTAAATTGAATACACTAAGAAATAAGGCTCAGATTAAATTTATTAATAAGAAAACGGCACCCCTGGGGCTTTTAGCAAAGCTCTTAGCCAGAAATCCAGGGAATATTTATTTCCATCAAACCAAACTGTGGAATTAGGATTTTGCCAAAAAGATGAAACCTGGAGATAAGGCTATGAAAGTATCAACAGAATTGAATTATGAGTTAATGCATAAGGCAGCTCCATTTCCTTGATCACAATGCTCCACGTCAACATCTGAAAGTAACAACATTCAATTCTGCATTTGTGAAGCCACACATTGGGTGGACAATGCTGAGGTAACCTGGCTCACAGTGATCTGCCATCCAATTTCTACCTCCACGATATCAGAATGGGAAAGATGTGGACAAAGTCTTTTAAATCGCTGAATCCAAAGTTAAGGCTGTTGCTACATATGTTAACTCTAGACTTTATCTAAAGTCTATGTTTCACACTTACACCAGTAATTTGAATCATTATTCTTTACTCGATATATTTACCTGATTATTTCCAAGCCCATAGGACATTAATAAAGAAATTGTTCTGAGGAATGAACTTCAGCATTTATAAAATAGACTTTAGTTTCAGGAGTAAACAGTATGTGTGACATCAAATCCACAAATACTAAAACTGGCAAGGACTTCTGCTGCTTTGTCCTGGGCCCTCAGTTACTGAAGCTGCATCACGCCAGCCCCTCTTCCTAACCTCTACTGCTGCTGGTGAGAATTTCAGGGCTGGTATGGTCCCCAAGGGGCAATGGGTTGCCTACTTGATAAAAAGATGATTAAGGTTAAAAAAACAACAGTGCTGCTTATTCACCAGAGCTCAACTCTTGTATGTAGCATCCAGTGTGTTGTTGTGCCAGATGAAGTATCCTATAGAGTTCTAACGTTTTGACTGCATCAGCTGGATCTGCATTTTTAATGCTGAGGTCTAAACTTCCACAGAAGCAATGTTTTAAATTTCTACTCTGGTCTTTGTTGCACTCCTCTGACCAATTCTTGGGAACAAAAGAAAACCTTATAGAGTATTTCCATATATATAAATTTGTTCTTAAAACTTTTTCTAAATATAAATCCTTAAAAAGCAATCACTTTTGTTTTAAATGAAAAAAAAGATGGTATGGATTCTAATCTTTTATACAAATTCACAGCAATAATAGCAGCATTTTAGCCTCTTAAAAGATTTCCTCCTTTGCTCTAAATAAAAGATAATTCCAAGTTCTAAAAGGCCGGAGCAGCAACCATCCAGTAAATGGAATGAACTCGTTTTCTACAACTGAGCATTTAAAATATGTAAATGTATAAAACTCAAGTATTATTACACATATTATGGAATGAAATGACAATCTCGCTTTGTAAACACAGGACTGCCTTTCTAGTCTGGTGTTTCTGTGGTGGGATGAGCTGAGGAAACAGAATGAAGTTGGGTTAGTGAGATGTCCTGTTCCTGCTCTTTCAGGAATGCAACTTTCAAACGAAAGGTCTGGGTATTAAACATGTTTACAGTTATAAAGAGCCATACCGAAATGCTGGTGTCAATGACAATTACAGTAAGATTGTGATAACAAAAGTACAGAGGAAGCAAACACTGCACGACTCCTTAGGACGTAAACAGTAGCTGCCCAGAGCTCCAATCGCGAGATGGGGCTGTGCACGCAGTGGTTATCGCAGGAACTTGCAGTTTCTTAGCAGACAGATCGCAACTATCTTAAGAATTTCAGGGGACCTATACTCTGGTTTAGAAACAGAAGTTAACATGTAAATGTACATGAGAAATTGTGTGTTTATCCAGTCCAATCAGGCTGGTCTTAGTGAATAAAAGTTAATTTAGGAAAAGAGTGTGTTTCACTAGAAGTACAATTTATCAAATATTATTCAAGGGAGAAATCTGCAGACAGGCAGCACATTAACAGCCTTTATACAGTTTCCTGGAGTTAACCAAGTTTGCTGATAATAGAATTTCACTTTCTCTTACCTAATAAGTTCCCTTAAACTCTAACTTTAAAAAAAATACTTTGCAGTGATATGAGCTTGTTCATCTGTGTGGATCAAGTATAGAAAAAATTAAGTAAAGAGTGTGATTCAGTCTAGTCTAAATGATCTGATATTTTACAACTCTGTGTTTATTATGAAATGCTTAAAGTCTTAGTTCTTTTACTTTGTAATTACAATGTGGCTAATTGCCTGAGTGACTTATCTGAAGGATCAGGGAGTTCTTCTCCACCCTAACTTATCTGCAAGCCCTTTCTTGGCCAGAGACAATGAAGTAAGAAAGAATGGAGTCTCTAATGGGGCAAGCTCTGCTGCTAATGGGACACAAATGCCAAAAAATAAAAATTAAAAAAATAAAGGACCACCAGGAAGGAGATGTAAACTGTTCTGAACTAGGTAGCACGGGCTAAGCAAAGACAAAGTTAAATTCAAATTCAGTTAAAGGCAGTCCTGAAGCTCTTACAGATTAGCCCTCTATGGCAAGTGTGGTCTGCGATGGATTTCTTTACTAGATTTTCAACACAGTGTTTTACAATCATTCGTATCTCTTTTAAAGACAAAAATGACAGTCTATAGATAAAAGGATGGTAATGAAGCAGGGGAAGGGGAAAAGATGGTGATTTGTTTACTTTTAATACATTTGTTTTTTAAATGTGGTCGGAAATTTTGTACTTCTTTTTTTTAATCTTTTTGGTTACTGAAAAAAATAGAACAGTCCACTGTCCAGCAGAGGCTGCTTCAACTCTATTGCTCCCGGGGCTCATTCTGCATGGATCTGTGTGTCAGGGTGCTGCAAGGATAACTCTGTGGGCAGGAAGGCCCCCTGACCCAGTGCTGTGGCGTATGTCCTGCTCTGTGGATGGGCAAAGCCAGAGGGCACATAAGTCCCCACGCCTGTCCCTCCGAAGCCGCCTCGCTGGTGCTGGGGCAGGGAGTGGTAGTCCTCCAGGTTATCATACTGGGACACAACAGTCACATTGCTCTGGCGCTTGCCATGTGTTTGGTACTGGTATAGCACGCTGGGGTCCCTCTCCAGATTCTGGGTGTGGTGCAGCTTTAAGCTATGACTCCTCTCTGGCTTAGGGGGTGGGACCGCTGACTGTGTGAGGTGCTCCTCCTCCTTGTAGCAGTTTCTCGAGTGTTTGTCAGGGGCAGGTGGCTGTCTGGCTCGAGGGCGCTCCAGCTCCTTGGACAGCCTCATCTCTCTGTGGTTTAGTCTTAAAGACTCCTGCCCTGAGGGGGCGTATTTTCCTCCAGAGTTATGGTAGTTGCCTGGCTCAGAAGTGTCTGGAATCCCTTTGGGCCCATAATCTAAATGGCCAGTGGCTTGGGCGTAAGGTGGCCCATTTTTTGATTCACACAGTTGCCTATGGCTTGCTTCCTGATGTGCCCTGTGCTCTGGGAGACTACACCCCATGTCATGCAGCTTCCTGTTCCTAAGGCTGCTCTGCTTCTGCGGGAGGGACGGCTTCTCCCCCTGTGTGCTGCCATAGCCCCCATGGTGGAGGACTCTATCAAACTCCTGCTCTGGGTGCTTCCTACAGAAGCGGTCATCTCCCTCAGGACTGACAGCCTTGGCTGGGTGTCGCCCCTCCTTTCCCTCTGCCACTGAGAGAAGTCCAGTTTTCCCAGGATCGGATTTGCTGCGCAGATGAATGACATAGATCCCCCCCAAGTCATCTTGCATGGCCGGGGTCATGTTGTCGTACTGAGACATGACAGGGCCCTTTGTCTTCTGCCGCGCCCGACTCTCCCTCCGGATGGACTGCATGCGGTATTTCTCCATGTCCTCCAGGTCCCAAGAGGTGTAGGTGTGCTTTATATCGGCAGACGGAGGCATGCTGACTATATTATGGTCATTACCAGAGAAAAAGCCAGTGCCGCTGGTACGGGGTCGTGGAGGCAAACCGGGGTAACTGTACAAGTGCTTGCCTTGTAGCCTTGGATTGTAGAGGGCAAAATCACGACTGGGCAGGCGGTGAAGGGGCCTCAACTGCACTGTACTATAGGCGTCCACATCACACAGGGCCCCGTCAGGACTGTAATAGGAGCTAGAGGAACTGGAATAGGGGCTGTAGCGGTAATGTACCCGTCCATTCTCAAAGTAAGGCTGAAGTTGAGTTACGTGGTAATCTGTGCGGGCCTGGGAAGACTGATATGGCTTATACTGGTACAGAGGTCTTGGGCAGTAGGCTGCTTCATCATCGGGGGGAACTTCTGTCCGAGAAATGGGGACAGAGCGGATCATGGACGATGGGGGTGCATGAAGGGACTGCACCCTCCGGATGGTAGGGTATGGTGGAATATCCTCAGGGTAACAAGCACTCCTAACGGAAGAGCTCAGAGAAGAAACATACTCAATTCGGCTGCATGGCTTGGGGTGGTGTCCAGATGCATTTCTTCCAGGAGCCACGTAAGTGTTATAGCGAGGACCCACGGAGGCTGGTGGCTCTGATCGGGCACCATATGCTTGCTGTTGCTCCAATTTATTATGCTGAGGAGGGACACTCTGGGGACGGAACTGGCAGTTTGGAGTCATACTGAAATGCAAACAATTTTCTGCGCTAAAGGGCTCGGTGGCAACTTCGGGCCTGGAAAAGGAGTAAGCTATTTTCTGAGAAGCATGCTTGGGCTGAGGGATAGGAAGTGGTAGAGACAACACATCGTCCACCGAGGCTGATGAAGCAGTGACAAAGGAGTGGTAATTGGAGCTGCTGGTGGCATCTGCACTGCTGGAGTGCACAGCAGCAGCCATCTTACTATCCAGTGTCCTGGCAGGGGGCATCGGTGCTGTGAAGCCACAGGAGTGCCCAGGGAACGACTCAGCACGCAGGTGGAGCAGGGGGGCCCTGGTGCCTTCTCGAACCTTCTCGGGTAGGCCTGGCTGGAGAGCAGCAGCAGCAGCCATGGGACACTGGATAGCTGCACTGCCATCGCTGACAAAGACGGGCACAGGGTCATCCATGGCTCGAGGCTCAGGTGGCCTCTCTGGAGTTGGAACAGCTCCTGGAACCTATTGAAAAAATGACAATGTTATGAGTCCTTTCTTCATGCTCCCCTAAGGAATCAAAGCTATTACACTTTTGACTTGCATCTGAGGTTAATCGGGTAGCAGTTTGGACTCTTCACTGCCTCTGCCAGGAAAGGAAGGCCTATGCTGCTGTTTGGTACATGACATCTCTGGAGAACTGTGCAGGGTTTCTAATTCATGATATGTTTGAAATGTGACATGAAGTTGCCCATGACATTATCTTTTATGTGCAGGCTGAAATAAAAATTCAGTTAAATAACACTGTAAAGCCAGGCATGGTGGTGCACACCTTTAATCCCAGCACTTGGGAGGCTGAGGTAGGAGGAACGTTATGAGTTTGAGGCCGGTTTGGGCTACAACGCGAGCGCAAGGCCGGCCTGAGCTACACAGTGCGATCCTGCCTCAAAACACTAGGGCCAGGAGTTTGGCTCAGAAGCTTAAGCACCTGTCTGGCAGGCGTGAGGTTGTGAGTTTGATCCCCGGTGCCACAAAAAAAAAAACACAGAAAAAAACACTGTAAAGCTTAAAAACAGATACCCAGCGTATCAGTCTAGCTTACCCTTAATACCAAGAACATTTTATTCAATGAAAAGAGTTAACTCTGTAATCTGGAAGGATTTTGAATGTGACTCACAGTTGTATGCAGTGAGCAGTTTTAAACCCCCAAACACAAGGAAGGGCGACAGGTGACACTCAGGTCAGAGGTTATTGTCTTTTATCTTCACTCTGTCTGTGGATTCACAAGCCAAATAGGATTCTCCCAGCAAGACTTCAGAGATACCATCCCTGAGAAGTAACTGCTACAAACAGCTTCCTCCAAGAAGAACTAGAAATTCAAGGTCCATGATCACAAAAAAACCTGTGACATTTTTTTAAAAATCAGAAAACTAGGGGAAAAAAATAACCCTTAGGTCTGCGTACAAAAATTCTCTCATCAAAACAAGTACTTGGTGATGGAACAATGTGCTGGTTAAAGTTGAAAGAGCAACACAGAATCTGATGTCCTGTAAAGTCTTACACTTCTAAAAAGCCTGCAAGGCAAAGAGTCTTACAAATGTCTTGAGGATGAGGTATTTTCATTGTGCAGAAGTGAATAACTGTCAGAGTGGTAAAACAATTTGCCCAAAATCACAGTGAGTCAGTGATGGAGGTGGGAAAGAAAAGAAACGGGAGGGGAGGGGAAGAGAGAGGAGAGAAACATCCTTCATCCCTGACACTTAAAAAGCCCAGCTGGTCTTATGCAATCATGTTCTCTTTGCATTACATTACTCTGAAGAAAAGAACTAGATCAGTGATGGCAGACTTTTAAGAGACTGAGTGCCCAAACTTCAATTTAAAACCCACTTATTTACTGCAAAGTGCCAACACTGCAATTATACCTGAATACTGAGATTGTAATGTAGTATCTTTTGTCTCAAAAAACAAGTAACATGAGTGCCACAGGTTCACTACCACTGACCCAGATGCTTATGAAAGAAAAGACAGTAGGTGTGGTTAAACTATCATTGTCAATTAATTGCTCCTTCCTCAGAGAAAAACTAGCAGCCAGGTAGATTCCAAAGTCAAATGGGAATAATCTGATGGAAACCTGCCACAGGCTTTAAAAAATGATGTTGCATCCTGCTGAAAAATGACATACCTTTGAAAAAATCTTATTTCACCTGGCTGAGTTCCTCCCCTTCTTACCTTGTGGGAGTTATTTACTCCTATACTGGTTGCTGCCTGTACTTGCCCCACAACCGGTAGCTGCTCTGCTGGCCTCTGGGAAGGAGGTGCTGGGAGGGGACGAGCAGTTCTGTGGGAGCGCTGGAGGGTAGCAGCAACAAAGTCAGCAGCAGCAGGCTGTTCAGTCACCACCCAGCTGGTGTCCTTGGGGCTCGTTTCAGCTGCTGTTGGAGTTGCTGTCATGTAAGCCAGGGTAGCTGTGCTGGTATTCTCTTCAGGGGACCCAGAGGGTGGGTAGATTGCGTCCCTGGGTAAATTTGAAGGCATGGGAGATTCGCCTGCAAGTTCTGAAGTGTGATGGGGCTTATCCACACTTGCACCAAGGTAGGAGGGAAGTGGATCCCCACTGCAGAAGTGGAGTGCAGACTGGTCCTGCTCTGCAAAGGAAACGCTCGGCATGCTAGGCATGCTAGGCTTCCCAGCCTGGTCTTCAGGGAAAC
Organism: Dasyprocta punctata; assembly: GCA_004363535.1. Taxonomy (NCBI): domain Eukaryota; kingdom Metazoa; phylum Chordata; class Mammalia; order Rodentia; family Dasyproctidae; genus Dasyprocta; species Dasyprocta punctata. The sequence goes on along the minus strand of RJWM01011600.1, from coordinate 39,047 downwards.
TTCCAAGATCATCGGACTTCTCTGAGTCAGTAAAGGGAGCTGAAGCAATTCTGGCCTTTTCTAGGTCCCCAGATAAACAGTTTCGATGCGATTGACTCCCTGGTAAGTCTACTTGGTGAAGCTGCTCTCCAGATTCTGTTGTGTGGGACTGGGGAGGATCCCCAGTAGCAACTGTCTCTGGTAGAGGCTGGTCACTGCTTCCCGGTGAGTTGTTCTGGAGGTGGAACTGCTGTGCAGGTCGATCCGTCTGGAAATAAGCCTTATCTAGAGCAACACTAGAGTAGGGACTGGGCAGTTTATCTTCAGCGGTAGCCACTATGTCTCCATAATTTGTACACCCAGCCTGGGAAGCCCCTGGTCTCTTCAAGGTCTGGGTTGAGGCTTGCTGTGCAGACTCAGCTAATGCTAGTGCCAACATTCGGGCGACACTTTTCGGAGGCGGAGGTGGTGGGATAAGAGAGACTGAACTGACAGGAACGGGATCCTGAGGGGGGTCATGGGTAACTGCTCCTAGTGGGAAATCGGGAAAAAAAATGAGAATGAAAAGGTAGCTTACGTTATCCTATACGGAAAGTCAAACACTCCCCATATGATCATTAAAAAATAGATTTCTTCCATATTTCAAAATGGCAATCCATGATCTTCTATCCCACATGCAAATGCTGTTGAAAACACATCTGGTTCAGGAGGAAAACTAAAAACAGTGTTTAAAGGTTGCAAGTTCCTCTTGAATTGCTACAGAAGTGGGAAGGGGAGCAAATTGCTCACCTGGCTCAAAAAGACCACTTAGAAAAGCTTTTTGAGTGCTTCCAGATTGTTACTAAGCATAGTTTCTACATGGGATGTTGTAATCTGGCTTGTTAACTTGTAAGGCTAGCATAATGGTATTTATTAGAAAACAGAATCAAGAGCTATGAAGTTGTGTAAAAATTATCCACAAATTCTGACTATCCAAAGAGGCAAGGGAGACTGTGTGAAGGTCTAAAGCAGGACCTCCAGGCCCTTTGGGGAGTTTTGTTCGACTGATTTCAATTTAGGGCTTTGAGCCATCAGCACTACTCAGAAAAGCATTCTCTTTGACTAAAGACTAGCTGTGGTGCAAATATTTCTGTTAGAAGGCACAGATGGCACACAGGATTGAAGATCCCTCTTAACTTAAAGGAATAAGGGAGGAAAACAAACAGTACCTGTCTGCGTCTGTCCAGAAGCTACAGCCTTACTCTGACTGCTCGGGACACACTGCTCCTCTTTCCCTGGCAATTCTACTTCTTCAGCAGCCACCTGGTCCAGGGGCTGGATTTCAGGTTCACGTCCTTCTTGGGTCTCTCTCTCACTTGATTTCATCTTTACTATCTGGTTGGGGGATCTATTTGTGACATCACTGTCTTCCATGCTTTTGTCCCAGGTTGGAGATGATGTGCTCTGAACTGCAGTATTTGAGATGATACCAATGACTTCTGATACCCGAGGTGGAACGGTCACTGACATTGGCTCAGATATGTTCATGGAAGGTGATTTAGTTAACTTTCGTCCAATCTTTGGAGAGAGAGCATAAACAACCTTTTCAGTAAATGAGGATGGTTTAGATGACTTCTCTTCAGGTGGGCTCAAGTCCAGGGTAAAGAATGGACTTAGTTTTTCCTGAATGGGAGAAACTGGTTCTGAGCTTGCAGTGCTTCCTGGAGTCTGAGACTGGCTACCACCTGCTTCTAAGTCTTTCTTATTGGCACATGGTTTATCCTTTGGGTATCCTAATGAATCTAAAAACGAAGCACCACTCTCCAGACATTCTGACTCGGCCTTAGGAGGACTACATTGAAAGGACATTGGATCGAAATCCAGGCTGGCCACTCCAATGTCTGGTGGACTCAAGTCAACGTCCTCGGCGGAAGGAGGAGACATTAGAGCTGGAATGTGCAGAAGCCCTACTTCCTCCTCACTCTCGTTGTCATGGGGCAAATTATCATAGGAATTACAGCGGTTCCCCAGCATGTCTCCATTAAAAGAGGCAGATAGGGCATCACTGCTAGATCGGGGTCTTCTGGGCCGGAAGAGCTTGGAATCACCTAGTAAAAATGGATAACAATGTCACTGTATGAATGTCACCAGGTATACAATACTATGCTAAGTCACCTACTTAACCCAGCAGTGAGTTTCTGTTTAGGATATAAAAACAGAATGGTTCATTCTCTTTCCTGTCCACTGCCTCTGGGTGTACATGAATCCTTTACACTTACACTATCAGAACCTGCAAGTCAACTGCTACATGATAAGCACATCTGATACAATCAGGAAGAGAATGCAGCATTTCACCATCTGAATAAGAAAAAAAACTCAGGACTTTGAGATTCTGTTACTGACTCTTGGTGTGACTTTGGGTAAGTTTTTTATAACATTATTTTATGGAAGAAAAGTGAAACAAAATTTCATAACAAAATAATAGAGAATAACAACAGTAAATTGAATATTGCTGTCTTTAAAGTAATCAGCATACAAGATGTGGGCTTAAAAAATTCTCCAAATGATATTAGCACAAACCTTTCTTTTCAATGAACTAAGAGAAATCAGTAGTATAACTATCTTGTAATTTTTTTCTCCGTTTCAGTTTTTTTATTTCTTTGTGTCGTGTTGCATCACTGATCACTGGCCTCACATATGGCCTGTGAGGCAGAACTAATCACTTCAGATAGCGCCTTGGATATTTAGTAGCAAACAAAAATTGTTTATGCAGGTAAATATTCTTACAGTACCCACATTTATAAAAAAAAAAAAAGAACCTCTCAAAAATATTTGTATACATGTAGTAGAGAATTCCATTTTTTTAAATTTTAAAGAGAAAAAATAAAAATGATACAAAACTTCAAAACAAGATAACAGGAAAGTAACAATGGTTGGCACAATGCGTACTGTTATTTTCAAAGTAGCTGCTCAGATTACATGCTGCAGGCCTGAAACATTGATCAAACAATATAAGCACAAAACTTTCTTTTCAAAGAACAGAAATTAGTAGTGTAACTATCTTAATTATCTTGTATGTTTATATGCATATATTTTTTTCCTTTCCCTTCCTTTTCTCTTTCCCCCCATCAGTTTCTCTTTCCTTTTGAATAGTTTCTTCCCATTTCACAATATCTACCGTACATTTTGGATCTTATTTACTCTTTCAGTTTCTTACACTAGGGAGACATTATGATGTTTACACATGCAAGTCTGATAATGACTATGGTCTCAAGTTGCATCCATGCACCTACAAAAAAAATCTCAAGTTTATCCTTCTTTATGGCTGACTAGTACTCCACTGTATAAAAATCTTTTTTATCCAGTCCTCGGTTGATGGGCATTTGAGCCATTAAAAACTGTGCTATTATAAACATGGGTACACATATATTGCTATGGTATGATTATTTTAACTGTTCTGGGATGATACCTAGAAAGAGAATAGCTGGGTAAAATGGGACCTCCACTCTTAGTTTTCTGAGGAATCTCCACACTGATTTACACAGTGGCTGTACCAGTCTACATTTCCACCGACAGTGGAGAAGAGTTCTTTTTCCCCTACAGCCCCACCAGCATATGTTATTGGTTGATTTCTTGATCTTTGCCATTCTTTCTGGGGTGAGGTGGAATCTCAAGTGTTGTTTAAATTTGCATTTATTGAATGACCAATGATGATCTCCTGCATTGTTTGCTAGTATCTTACTGAGGCGTGGGTTACTTTTTTTCAGATGAGGTCTTTCTCTGGTTTGGTATTAGGGTAATACTTGCCTCCAGGAATGCGGGAGGATTACTTCCCTTTCAATTTCATTAAAGAGTTTGAGGAGTAGTGGCATTAAATCTCTAAATTTCTTATGGAATTCAGTTATGAATCCATCAGGGCCTGCGATTTTCTTTATTGGTAAGTTTTTAACTATATTTTTGATCTCATTAACTGATACTGGGTTATTCAGAATTTTTATATCTTCTTGATTCATATGTATCTAGGACTCTGTCCATTTCCTCTGTGTTATCCACTCTACGAGAGTAAAGATTTTCAAAGTAGGTATTAATGATCAGATTTTCCACAGTATCTATAGTGATTTCATCCTTTTCATTCCTCAATGCATGAATTTGAGTCTTTTCTTTCCTTTTTGTGATATAGTCAGCTAAGAGTTTATCAATTTTATTTATTCTTTCAAAGCACCAACTCTTTGACTCATTAATTCTTCGTACTGTTTCCTTAGTCTCAATTGAGTGAGTTTCTGCTCCAGTCTTTATAGTTTCCTCCGTTGTATGGGCTTTGGGTTTGACTTGCTCTTCTTTTTCTAGAAGCTTGAGATTCATCACTAGGTTGTAGATTTGTGCTTGTTCTGTTTTCCTAATGTGAGAATTCACCACTATAAATTTTCCTCTTAGGACTGCTTTCATTGGTTCTCACAGATTCCGGTATGGTTTATCTGATTTTCATTTAATTGTTTAATTTCTTCTTTAATTTCATCTGTGACCCATTGGTTGTTCAGGAGAATGTTGTTTAATTTCATTTGTTTATGGAATTTTTGCAGCTTCTTTTGTCATTAATTTCCAATGTCACTGCACTATGGTCAGATAATATGCATGGGATAATTTCAATTCCTTTGCATTTATTTCAGCACGTTCTGTGAGCTACTATATAGTCTATTTTAGAGAACATCTCATGTGCAACTGAGAAGAATGTGTATTCTGATGATGCCGGGTGCAACACTCTGTAAATATCTACTAAGTCCATTTGTTCACAAATTTGGTTGTTTCTTTGCTGATTTTTTGTCTAGCTAATCTCTTTGTAACAATGGGGTGTTAAGGCCCCCTGTTACAACTGTGTTATTGTTTATTTTATTTTTCATATCTATTAATATTTATCTTACATAGCTGTGTGCTCCCATATTTGGTGCATACATATTTATGATTGTTGTCTCTTCCTCTTGAAGTTTTCCCCTAACTAGTAAGTAGTGATCTTCTTTATCTCTTTTGATCATTCTTGGTCACTTATTTCTTTAATAAGGATAGCTTTATAGTCTCCTAAACAGAGTCCTCTAGAGTGGCAGACAATATTACATAATTTTATGTCCAAATAGTGAAAAAAAAGAAATTCTGTGTTTTATGAGAATTACTGTAATTGCCATATTGAGAATGTACCTGCCCACTATACTGCTTTAGATTATCTTAACTGCAGTTTTAACTGAAAACCTTGAAAAACTCCTAAGATGTCAGCAATTCACAGAGAACGGCTCTGAATCACAAGCAAAGTCACTAGTCAGTGAGAATCTGCAGTTGGAAGAACTAACAATAAATGAAGATGAGAAAACTGACCACAATGATGACCCCCCAAGATACTTCAGAAGAGCATGATTTGACTATTAATTGATTTTAAAAAGCCTTTGGGGAAAAACGATCAGTGTAGCTCTTCATCACTTTTGCAAAAAGAACCTTCTTTATAACTTGCGGCCCAAACTGAACACCAAATGATGGGTGTTCTAACATGGTTTTTTGTCCAAAAACACTGTACCTTCTTCCAAATCAACACTGAAACAATTCTTTATTCTAAAAATCACTGAAGGGTGCAAGTGTGATTCAACTTGCACTAAACAGAACTAGTATCTATTTTCACATTTTTGTTTTGTTTTCCATGTTGCAACCAAACCTTTTTCACTATTTACCATGAAACTTTGGCCCCCATTTCAAGCAGGTTCACTTTAAGTTGCCTTCTCCAGGAGCTAAATACCCTTGGATAATGAAGACCACTTGTAATCTGTCTGATCCATGAAATTTAAGGTCAGGTTAAAGCATTTTGTAAGACAAAAGACAGTCATGAAAACTGCTTACTTTTACACTCTGTAGCAAGTATCTTCTCATTGAAATCTAATGAAGGTGACAGTAGTAATAACCAGTTTTTACTAGATACTAATAGATATAAGTGAATGATTTTAAACCGTTCACTCATTTTTATGTAAACAAATAGCAGTCATGCCAAAATACTGCAACCACATTAAAACATCACTGAATTTTAATCTGAACAATATTAAATACATAATAGTATTCTTACAAATGATAGTGATTAGTCTATCAACTGAGCATATTATACATAAGGTGCACTTCATTACTGTGTTCGTATTCCTTTTGCCATGTATCATGGAATAAAGCAATTTATGCTTTTAGTCTTACCATCAACTGCATGGAGAGAAGTAAGAGACTCCTCACTTTTAGCTGAGCGGAGGGTTCCTTCTGCCCTGCCACCTGCAGAACCAAGAAAGTTTATTGCTGTTACACACTATGGAGTGAAAGGGATCAGTGTTCTTCCTTACACAAGCTTAAATGTCTGAGAGTGAGTGGCTGCATGTTTTGACATTTTCAATTTACCTTCCTATTATATAAAGTGTTGCACTGTTCTCAAATGGTTTCCCATTTGAAAAATCTCTTTTCTAAGGGATCATGAACTTCAACAGGAAGATGAACTAAATACTTTTTTCTAGTTTATTTTCTAGAGAGCAATATATATCCTTTTTGTGTTTGACAGGGACTTACTATATAGTTCAGGCTGGCCTTGGAACTCACTATGTAGCACAGGATTGCCTTCAACTCAAAACAACCCTCCTGCCTCAGCCTCCTAAGTATTGGGATTATGGTATGTGCCACCGTGCCTGGCCCCTACATGTATCCTGAGATGATACCACAATGCACTTACAGTGGGTCCATCATCAATGACTGGTATTCATAAAAGACCAAGAAAAGACACACAGAGAAGGACCCATGAAATGGAAGCAGAGGCTGCGTGATGTTGCTTCAAGAGAAGAAAAGCTAGGAGCTGCCAGGGGCCAGAAGAGGCAAGAAAGACTCATTCCCTGGGGCACAGCCCTGCTCACAGCTGCCAGAATTAATGTGAGCCTCCAGAGTTGTGAGAGAATTCGTTTGTTGTTTTAAGCCACTCGATTTGCTGTCATCTGTTACTGAAGCCTTAGCACACCACACAGTAATCAGATCCGTGGAATCTCGCTGCTGAACACAGCTGAATCTCGCTCCCTCTATCACTGGCCGGCAGCACTGCACAGTGCCCACATTTCCACTACAGGCCTCTTCTGCTGGGGATGGTACACATCTCTGCCCTTTTTTGTCTATCATTCTAGTTATCTCTTCTCACTCTCCCCTCTGACGACTCTTCCTTTAAATACTGCTTTTCCACAGGATTCAGCACCCAGCTTGCTTCTCTTCTCACCCTGTCCTCACCTCCTTAAATACCATTCTTACTCTCTTGTTGATTGGGTCAATCACTGCTTATCCTTCAACACCTAAGTCAAAAGTTATCTTTTCTGACTATCAGCCTCTTCTACAAGAGCTGGTTTTATGTAAAATCATTTCAATAGCTATCATTCTGCAGTGAAATTTATTTTCTTAAATATATGACTTCCCATTCAGACTCTGAAAACATGCACTACCTTAATTTTTTTTTCTCTCTGCAGGGCCTACCTTCAAAATATCTAATGCATGATTACTGAATACGTTAAATGAACAAAATATCATACTAATATTACATAAGAAGAAAAGTACCATCCATCCCAGATTCAGAAGTCACTAACTACCAAAACATAGGTTTAAACTATTTTTTAAGAGTTTTTTCAGTAATAAGAGATCTAGTTGATCAAATAAGATACTCTTATCAAACAGTCTACTTGGACTGACCGTGGGATTTATCCTGGGAACTGCTAGGGTGCACTTCTGGATTTGCTGAGAGCAGTCTGTATAGGCCTTAGAAGTCTGTATCTGTTCCCGTGTTCCTTTCTCTTGGGCACTATTCTCCTGCTCTGCTTCCCATCTGCCACAAGCTAACAACTTTGCTCTGCCACACTCCTCTGCAATCCCATTTCTGCCTTAGAGTCAGGCAACCGTGGAGTAAATCCCCTCAAAACCACAAGCTAAATTAAAGCTCTCCGCCTTTAAATTGTAAACAGGAAAACAAACTCATAGATAATTGGTACCTAGTGTGAGGAAGCCATTGCGACTACACCTGACCTCACTGTACCTAACATGTTTACAATAGGAATATAATTTGTATATCTCACTTCCAGGCAGCTCTGAAATACCACTGGTACATGCACTAACTATCCCATTGGGGCTGTATGGGACAGTCCCATCGTGTGGTACAAATCAAACATATATCACTGATTGTTCAAGCTCGTGGTGTGAAGATTTGGAGAAAAGTGCTACAGAAACCTTAGAATATAGTAAGCAGGGCTTGATGCATGATTTCACTTGGAGCCCTGCAGAGCAGAATGCTGATAGAAATGTAGACAGTAAAAGCCAGGCTTAGGAGGTTTCAGATAGGAACCAGGACTCCATTGGCATTTGGACGAGACGCAATGTATGTTACACTCTGGCAAACGATTTGTCTATGTACATTTTGCTCATAACCTGACACTGAGATTAAGAGTGCAAGATTAATCTGGTGGAGGAAATTACAAGATAGCCTGAAATTCAGGCTGTGGCATATGTACTGATGGCTGCTTTTAGCCAGACTTGTAGTGAAATGTGGAAGCAAAAGGAAGAGCAGAAAAATTTGAAAAATTTAAATTTTGGCCTAGAAGAACCCACATGAAAAACTGGGGTCAAATGAGGTGTGGCTGCCAAAGAGATTAGTGTCATTAAAAAGAAATCAAATATAGCAATAGTTCAGCTCATAAATGCCTCTGTTTGCAAACCATTCAATTTACAAACAAAAGCATTTGGCAAAACTTTGCTTCCATTCGCAAACTCTGCATCTCCACATCAAGTGACAAACATTACCACAGTCATCTTCCCCACACACACAGAAACAGTCATCTTCCCTAAAATTATAAAACACATTAAGTTTGAAAATTGAGGTATCATTGTTGTGGTAGAAGAACAAACATACTTGAGGGCATCTGAAGACTCTGCAAGACTACATCCAGTGCAGACCCAAGGGTGCCAAAGTATTAACCTTTCACTGGAGAAGACAATTCCAGGCACCCCTACTTGAGAAGGGCCTCCTAGGGTATTGGTATTGGCTCCCCGGAATTCATTTCATGATGCCCAACCACCAAAGCACTCAGAAACTACAGCAGGTATAGTCCACAGGAATCAGGCTACTGCTTGTGCTCATAGCAGACCTTGCTGTTGTCACACAATGCTGGCTTTATGGGCATGAAGAATGCAAGAGTTGTGGGGTCAGACAGGCTCACAGGCAGGAAATTCCTGAAAGATTCCTGGTACCAAACAAACAAACAAACAAACAACTAAAAAGCAACAACAACAATAAAGAAGAAGTCCCTGAATGGGCAGGACCTACAGTTGTGGAAATGAAGCCAAAAATGTAGTGGAGACCCCAGAAAGTTCGAGATACCAGGAAAATCTGCTGAGGAAAACTGTAGGCCATGAGTAGAGTCAACAAAAGAGAGAGGTCATAGGGCTATAAGTAATGGGCCCACCCAAGCCCTCTGGAACTCCCATTTTACCATCACATGACCTAGATGCCATGTATGGAGCTATAACACTTCATGCTTGCCCTGCTGGATTTCAGTTTTGTTTTGGTTGATTCTTTTCTAAACTCATGTTCCTCCTCTACAGAATGGGAATGATTACCCTCTGCAACCATACATTGGGATTATGTAACTTGTTTTTGACTTTTACAAAGGTACATAGATAAGAGAGTTTAACTTGAGACTCAGAATAGACCTGGACTTTTGAAAAATGCTGGAACCACTGAGACTTTGGAATTGTAGCATTTCTGGTTGTATTATGTTAGGCAAAATTATGAGCTATAGCTACTGTCTTTTATTTAGAGATTAAGTATGGTTTAAAGAGATGTGTTTCAGTTACAAGTTGACAAGGGGTGTGATGTGTTCTAGAGTGAATGTGAACTTGAATTAGCTTTGAGACTGCCTCAGGGATTGGTCGGGCAAAGAACGGGATGTAAAGATGTGGCTTGGGGTCTGTGTCTGATCCTTTGCCTGGCACTGTCTTTATTCTTTGGTACAATGAACTAAGCAGCTTTGTTCCACCATGCTATTGGGTTATACCATTTTGCTTAGAGTGAGCTGACAATGGATTGACCACTCCCCAAACCGTGAGTCAAATTAAACCTCTCTTATTTTAAATTGTGGGTTTTGGGTACTGTGTAAAGCAACAGAAAAGCTGAATATTTACTATAAAAAATGTACAAGCTATGTTACACATATGTTTTAGATTTTTAATCACATTCTGTAATCCTTACAGTTTCCTTAAGAAATTGAGTTCTTCGACATATTTATGAAAAATTTATATCATTTTTCAAGTTGGGAATAAGGAATTAGTTATGGAGACAATTCACCCATACCATATAACTGTGCACGTATTGCAATATACAGGGTAAATGCCCAGAGCAACAGAAGGCCACCACAGCAACGATAGTGGCAGACATGGGGACCTGTCACTCAGACTGCTCTGCAGCAGCAAGACAGGGCTGCATGGCACTCACCTTTCAGAGCCATGGCCTTCATCTCAGAAGGCTCACTCTCGTTGCGCTGCAACTTCCGCTTGGAGACAGACGACGACTTCCCCAAGTTGAAAAAGGAACGCCAGCTGCCCACAGGGGACTTTTTCATCTTATTTTGAGGTCTCTTTCTGTGAGAGAAAAAAACAGATAGCATTAAGACAGCCAAGAGTCTATCTTTTCTTGTAGAAAAAAAAATGAATAAACGGGAGAACCAAACAGCTGGTGAGGCCCAGGTGAAATAGTGAACAAACCTCCACCTTCCATACAGCACACTCTACATAGTATGGCTAGAGCATGAAATGGAATGCAACGTGCAGATTTTAACACTGACAACTAGTTTCGCCAAGATCATTTTATGCACATTGTATTTAGATCCCATCTCATAATCTGCAAAATAAGTTGGGAGTAAGACATAACTGGGAATAGGAACTTAATATTAATCAAGCCTCCAAAAATAAAACAGAGTTAAAGAAACTGATTTTAGGTGTGAGTAAAGAGAATAAGGACAAAAAAGAAGTATTAATAATAACTAACATATATTAAATGTCAAGCCTGTGCTAAGTACCTTACCTTATATGTAGTGTCTCTTTTAAATCAGAAATAACCACATGTGGCAGGTACTATTATTCTCATTTTATGGCTGAAGGAATAAGAAGTTCAAAAAATTTCCTTGAAGTTATAAAACTAGTAAGTGATGGAATCAGGTTTGAAACTCAAGTCTACATACATCCTTATATCTAATTTTAAAATCACTATTCCATGAAAAAGATTGTGAATAAATTATGGAGATACAATATAAAACCAAGATGCTCAGAATATGGTCTAACTTTTTACTTGTTTTCGCTATGGGAGGTGAAAGGAAGTTAGAGAATTGTACTAACATGTGGAAACAGACATTTTAAGGTTTATTAGTAAAATCCAATCCAGAGAAGATTCTTACATTCCTGTGCAATACCATAAGAAGTAGCAGAGACATAAAAAAATAACTTTTACACACATTAGTCTTCTAACTATATGCTAGTAAAGAAGGCACAGAAATGACGTTCTTGTCATTTCTTTAGGGAAACAAAGATGTCACAGCTGGCAGGGACCTTGAGAGGTCATACTATAGTTTCTGCACCCCTGGAAAGCTTGATGGAGAATTGGCTGCTGCGACCATCACAGAGGTTCTGACTTAGCAGGTGTGAGGGCAGGCTGGAGGATGTGCCTACTACGAACTACCAGGTAATGTGAGGCTGCAGGTCAGGAATAGAGAGAAAAGAACTAATGGCATGTAAGTCGTTGTCCATGCACTACTTTCTGCATATGCTGTTTCAACATTGGTTATTTCTAAGAAAATGTCTAAATAACATTATGTCAGAAAAAAAATCAACCTTATATAGTGAAAGTGTATCATTTTTCCCTGTACAATGGGTTTTCTTCTATTACAAAATTAGGTAATACTGTAACGCTTTGCAAAAATCATTTTTATTAATCCCTATGAAGTGTTAAACATCATCCTTATTCAAATAGACAAGTTCTTCTTGTACTGGCCCAGAATATAATATATAAATATTAAAATAAAAATTTAAAACTAAAATAGGGATGGTGAGAGCTCAGTCACAGAGCATTTGCCTAGCACACATGAGGACTTGGGACGAATTCTCAGCAATGGGGGAAGAAAAGAAAATTAAAAGGAATTAATAACGTAAGGCTATTAAGGTCCTATTTTTATGCTGGATTTCATGAACTTTACCTTTCAAGTGGAAACTCAATTATGGTATGAAATTTTCCTTGAAGTGCAGCAGGCCCTTCTCCTACTTCAATGTATTTATTTTCAGTCACAATTGGAGAATTGACCTGAGTTTGTGTTCTTGCCTGGGCTTCCTCCAAAGTCAGAAGCTTGGTGGATGGAGAGGGTACCAGCAGAGACTTGGGCCTAGATAAGGATGCTTCAGAAAGAAAAGGACAGAAACGAACACAGTCAACTATATACAGGTGTGTATCAACCTGTTTGTTCACCTCTCGACCTATCGGTATTGTTTCAAATTTCTTCAGGTTTTTAAGTGGCAAAAATTACAGCATGTACACTGTGTAGTAAACAGTTACATAACATCATAATTTAAAGTAATTAGCTGTTCCAAACAGATTATTTCTAAACAAATTGCTAAATAACATGTCCCAGAGGGAAAATCAATCCCATAAAGTGAAAGCTTATCATTTCTCCCCTGTGGAATTCCCTATACAATTATATGTGAGTGTGTATAATTCATTCATAATATAACTATTTTCCTTTCCTAAAACATACCAGAAAAGCTGATAATTCAGGTAATTTTAGTTTTCAAAGGAACTTTTCTTCTCTTCCACATAAACCTTAAATATATCAAGATGTTTTGAAAATTTTTTTAATGTGTCATGAACTTAGATTACAATAAATCTGATACACAGCATCTACTGTGCACACACAAAATAAACTGCCAAATTGTGCATTTTGAAAGACATAAATTGTCTATCTTCTACCAATGATATATTGTTATTAAACTGAGATGAGAAATGCAAAGTTTTCCATTCTTTTGTAAGTACAGAAACACCCTGTTAGCAGCAAATAAAATCCGCCTGAGTTGTACCTGCCCCTTCCTGCATGACTGCATTGATTTTGCCACTGAAGAGCACATCTACATGATTCAGGATGAACTCCACAACCACAGACTGAATTCTCACTTCCATGAAGGCTGCTGTTCCACTGAAGCAGGCAGACTCTATCTGTTTTGATCTGTGAGGTAAATAACATTCCCAGTCACTAACTGAGCAGTCTTAAAAGGCACTTTAAATAAAAAAGGTATAAATCACAAGCAAATTAGGGAGAAATCATACTTTTACAGTCTCTTAACTAAGCCCCATTTGCCTGTTTTAGGGAGATGAGACTAATTAAGGGAAGGACTAAGGAACATTTATTAAGTACTTTTAGATCTTACAGCAGACTAAAATAATTAAGTTTTAGCGAAGGTCATAAGTCAAATGCAAACTACCTGAGCAGGTTCGGAGCCCAGACGATTGCTAAGTTTTTTGCATGCATATTTGTGATGGAGCAATAGTCCGCTAGAAGAGACAAATGCCTCATCAGGAACTCCAGTGTTCTGGAAAATGAAATATAACATATTAGCAGAAAAATACATTCTGCAGCAATGTAGAAGATAAAGGTTACTCATTGACTTACAAGTTTTCAACAGTAAAACAGAAAAAAAGAGACCATACAAACCCATACATATTTTTGCTGCCTAAGTTTAAGTATTAGAAGTAAATCCTCCACAAAAGCCTGTCTGTGGACAAAATATTTGGAAGTTATGCTATTCTACTTGCAGCAGACAACTAAGAAGAAAAGATTTAAATATTTCTTCTGTAAAAGAAAAACCAGTATTTCTCAAACCTATGCAATAGTGAAACGGAAAATTCCAATAGATCTTGAGGGTACATTTGAGCCACCAATGTATTTGTGGAATAAAGAACCTATTTTAAATTCTAATAACTTTATCTTGTCCATTCAAAATAGGTTTAAACAATTCCATATATACTGAGATTAAAAAACTGAGCAGTGCTTTTGAAAATAAAACATCATCACCTTGTAAGGTAAACCAGTGGCAAGCACAAACACATTACCTGTCAGCTCCACTTCTCAGTGTCCCTATCTAACTGTACAGGGACTAAAGCTGCTAAGGACCATAACAAGAGACACAAAGAGAACAGTAATCAGTGTTAAAACATGGTCTTGTGTGAGCCACAATAGTTCAGATGGGCCTAACATAAACTTGAGAGGAAAAGGAAGACAGCAGCTAGCCTAAGCACTATGGTTCTAAGGGGAGCCTCACTGACTGTCCACAGTAGGTGAACCACACACAGTACTACCATCCCTGACAGGAGAGGCAAGTCAAGACCTGCCAGTGGTTACAGACAAGCAGCGGTAGACAGGTTGGGACATAAATCAAAGTTGGCCTGGCTCCGAAGTGCCTGCTCCTACGGTGGAATCTACTGTGGCAGCTCTATGGTGGTGTCCATCCTTCTCATACGGAGGAAAGACAGACCGGCAGGCACACGTGAGGCTGCCTCGGTGCTATGTGGGGCAAGGAGCCTGAGAAACATGTTCAGAAGACAGTGATATTTTATTATTAGGAGGGGAAACTTCGGAAATGCATTTCACAAGAAATGTAAGCTAAAACAACCAAAGGTACCTATTTTGTTTGTCTAATTATAAAAATTTCTTGAAAATCAGGGTAGAATTCAGTTAGGATTCCATGAAGTGAGCACTTCACATTTAGCAGTTGAGTATGGAATTGCACAACCCTCCTGGAAGCACACTCTGGGTAATCTTCCACATCAAGAATAAGAATGTCAGTATCTTTTGGTTTCTAGAATTCAACTACCAGGTCTTTACCCTAAAAAAATTCTAGACTATGAAAAAGAATGATCCTCATAGTCACGTTTAAAATCAGGGATAAAAAATCCTACAGCACATATGTAGGTGAAAAATGCAAATTAGAGAAACATGTGAGAACATCATTAAAAATCCCATATTCAAGAAGATTTAATGAAGAAATGTAAATGTTAAAATCTTAGGTAAATGTATAAAATATATAAACATATGCAATACATTATTGAACATCTATTTTCAAGGTTGTATTCTGAAGATATAGAGCTAAATAAGACAATAATATCAAGAGGTTTCCATTTTAAAGAGGTTACATGCTAAATCAGTAGTACAGTATAAATAAAAATATATTCATATATGAGTCTAATATGTAAGATGTAGTAGGAAAGATATATAATATTCAATAGGAAAGACTACAGAGCAAGGGAGCTCTCTCTATACATAACTAAAAAAGGAAATAATTATTATGTGACATATATATATATACACATATATATATTTATTTATTATTATCTTTTAGTTTCCATGAAACCTCAGCTGAATGTTTTGCTAAGTTAAGAAAAGAGTGAACTAGGAAAAAAAAAATGGTACATGCTCCTAGTGGTGCATGCC
Organism: Dasyprocta punctata; assembly: GCA_004363535.1. NCBI lineage: Eukaryota > Metazoa > Chordata > Mammalia > Rodentia > Dasyproctidae > Dasyprocta > Dasyprocta punctata. The sequence continues at coordinate 23,538 of RJWM01011600.1, read as the reverse complement.
TGTAATCCCAGCATTCTGGGAGGCTGAGGCAGGAATATCATAAATTCAAGCCTGGTCTGGACAATTCAAGGAGATCCTGCCTCAAGATTTTTAAAAATTCTGGAGATGCAGCTCAGTGCAAAGGCTACGGGTTCAATCAATCAAATTGCAAATAAATGAAAAACAAAGAAATAAACACTGACAAAAACAACAATTTGAAGTAGAACAAAATGTATAAATACTAAAGATACTCTCCCAGTGAAAAGAGACTGTATCTGTGGGATACCAACTGCATGTCATAAAGTAGCAACAGTCAGAAATGCAAGGAAGGAAGGGAAGAAGTTTGCTCTTGGAAATCATTAAAAAACAAAAACAAAAGCAAAAACAAAAAACAGAGGGTCTGGAAAAAATCTGTGGGTAGAAACTGGTGAAGGAAACATGAGAAAATAAAAGAGTTCAATAGTTAAAATAATTACAGGAAGAGAACAAACAGTGGGGTTTAAACTGCAATGAGATAGCAGAAGACAAATTTCCAGAACTGAACATCATGTGTTTCCACATGGAAAAAGTCCATCAAGTCCCCAAAGTGAAGAATAAAAAGAACCCGTATCAAGGTATGTGACTATGAAAACTGACCACAAGATACATTTTAAATAGACAAAACAAAACATAACATAACATAACCAAGACATCATAGAAGAGTGGTAACAGATTGAGGTGCACAATGTTTTGGCAGCCAGCAATGGTGTAATACCATCACAATTATGAGGAAAATTATTTACATTCTAAGATTACCAGTCAAATGCACAAGTAGAATAGGAATGTTTTCAGATACTAAAATCTCAAAAAATTTAGCTCCCCTGTATTAAAAATGTGTGCTACAAAAGCAGGGAATAAAAATAGGGATGATGACAAGAGATCTAGAAACAGTCTAATTCAGAGATGAGGTGACCGGAACTTTTAGGGAGCAGGTACAGGGGTGGTACTGCCCACTTCATTGTAAGTCAAAAGCGTAACCAGACTGAACTGAAGCAAGGGAGACAAAAGAGTCTATAGAAGGTGCTTTTTAGGAAGAAAAAAATGAAAATATTGCTTGGTACGTAAGAACACAGTGTGAGGACAGTGAAAAAGCTTGTTAAAGAACCAGGGATATACTAGAAACAAAGAAAAACTCAGTAACCAACAAAAGCCAAGTGCTCCACAGAAAACACAAAAAGTTTCCCCTGAAAGAATACATACCCTTAGGTAGAGTTGTGAATAATACTTTCACGGTTATTAAAATATAGACCCTAAGTACTTACTTAACTCTAAATGCTCATATAGCTGGTCTGTGAAGAGGAGACAAGAGCAAGTGTGTGTTTGCAGGTTCTGGAGAATACAAGAGATCCTCACTTACCACGAGAAGAAGGTGACAACACCAAAAAATGAAAAATCGAGAAGCAGCAACCCAAGTGTACCATGAGAAATGGGTGGGGTATCAATCCCAAAAGAAAGAGTTATGTGTACTGACTTCTAGAAGAGAAATGGGAAGCGGAGAGTGGCCACAGTGTCTCAGGATCAGCTTTGCATGCCACTTGCCTTTTCACACTGTGTATATGTTATATGGATCATTTTTTAATGTAGGAGAAAAGGACATATTTATATATCATACTTCATGTAAAATCACCAAGCCAAAGTCTGCAGGTGTAACTCAGTGGTAGAGTTTACCTAGCATGCCCAAGGCCCTGGCTTTCATGTCTACCACACAAAATGAACGAATGATGAATGAATGAAAGAAATTACCAATGCCATTGTTAAATCTATTCTTCTGTCTTGCTATGCTTTATTTTTAAAAAGTAAGGACCAGGCTCATCCCCTCATTTTATCATTTAAAAAAAATCCTCTTCACAAAGTATCATCAGTATTCTGCTCACAAGATATGGAAAATGAAGCTTAAGAGACTTGAGGAGTATGAGACAGACTTGGACACACATGGCCAGCTCTATCTGTCAAAGTCAACATTCCCCAGATTGTACTGTGTCTCTTTCACTGGTGAGTTGATAACAGGCTCTTCTCCCCTAAGACATACTTTGAATAATTGTTACTGATCAGATTTGTCTCAACACCCTTCCTTTTCAGGGGTATTGTCCTTAATTTCTTTGAGTTCATGTCACAAAACCTTTCCAGTTTTTCTTTGAGCTTTTCTTTTTCACTCTATGCTGGATCTTTACACTCCTTTAAATTCAACACATTCCTCCTAAGAGAGGCTACATTAATGGGACAGGGAGCTGATGTCATCCTTCAGTTCAAGGCTGTCATGAATTTCTATCTGGAGTGCTGATTAAAAACGTGCTGGTGTTGGTACTGATTAAAAATATTAGGGTTTATTTAGTGCTGGATATAGTTTTGATTTAAATATATAAGCAATATCATTTTGAAAAACATCAGCATGAAATTATTGTTGAATTTGATTTCTTGTTAATAATTTTTAAAATGTTTCTTGCTTTTTTTGTATATTATAATCCATGGTTTCTACTGTTTTCTTTGCCTTACTAAATGGCAAAGTTATCCTCTTTAACTCTGGTCTTTTCAGATATAAAGAAAAATATTTCTGAGAGCTCAAAGTAGCATAAAAATCAACACATATTTTAAAAAGTAGCACCAAGCAAATGAACATCAGGGGCAAAGTGTTTGCTTAGCACACATGAGGACTGCACTCAATCCCCTGCACCACCAAAACACAAAACAAAAGCAGCACCAACAAAACCAATAAACAACAAATCCTAAAACAACACAAACAAAACCCCAAGTTTAGCCAGCCACTCATTTGTTCATTCATTCATACATTCACCTACTGGACATTAAGTACTGTGCCAGGACCTGCGATATAAAGACAAACAAACACAAATATAAGTATGAATAAAATGTATCCTGGAAAAGATGGGGCTTAATTAGCTAGAACTTCACAGAAGTGTAAGTAGCTAGAAACCCAAAGAAAAAACACGTTTACACAAGGGCTGACCGCTGCCCCTGGCTGGCATTCACCAATGTGTGATTTACCTGTAGTGTGGTGGGGGGAGTTGCTGGATGACATCATGAATTTTTATCAGCCGTTCTTCATCAGTCGCTGCTGAAACAGCATCCTGTAACAGTCATAATATAAAAGAAACCAGCAGGCTTGTTGGTAAAACTGCGTTTCTTACTTAAAATTCAATTTTTGCTCTGAGGTTAACCCACTGATGCTAAATGAAGAGGAAACACAACACAACATCCAGACAAGCACTTCGTTCTCACAAGATGTGAACACAATCTCAGTGCTGATTTTTAAGAAGTACAATTGTAACCACTAACACAGCGAAACTCCACAGAAGAGCTCAAGTCAAAAGTAATTGGTACTTACAGAAAACTTCTCATACAGCTGGTAGGTGAGCAGAGGGTTGGGGAGCTCTCGAAAGTATAGCTTACAGAGGGAGCCCACAGAATGGATGTCTTGCACATACGGTTCTTTTGTCAGGTCGGGGACATGCTCAGAGTCAAACTCATGGCTACTCCAGACAGAAGAGGACAAAACAAAATTATTTTATTGAAGGAAAGCAAACATATGATCTGAAAGCAACATCTCAAAGTGTTCGTCTCTACCTCAGTGAGTTACTGTTTTCTTCGAATTATATTTCATGTAAATTTTATTTGGACTTCACCAGTAATTGATATATTATCACTAGCTAGGTATCTATATGGAAATTAAGGACACAGCTTTAATATTAAAATGGAAATAACCTCTAGCCCAAAGAATTCATCTTTATCTCAGCTGTGACTTTCTTCAAATTATATCTCATATAAATCATATTTGGATTTCAGCAGTAATTGGATGCCTTATTGTAAGGCAAGTATCTGTCTACATGAAAATTAAGGGCACAGCTTTAAAAGGACAATAAACCCAAAATGTATATGAATAAGCAGCTCTTACAGCACATCAGCCTGAAAATAATACAACTAATTTCCAATGTTTCAAGTATTTAATATTCTGGTAACTGCAAGAACTTGGGTTGAATAACTGGTCTTTGAACAACTACATATAAAAATTCCTTAGACATAACTTGTAACAGAATGTTACACTGAAGCAAAACAAGAAAGACAGAAACAATATAAAGCAATCTCTAGCTAAGGCTAAATTTTAGTATCTGTAGCATTATGAAATATGAAATACAAGGACTGGAATACTAAAGCAGATTAGGGTCACTCTCCAGGAGACAGATTTAATATTAATCCACAGTCATAAGGTCACTTATCATCTCTCCAGAGAAGTCTGAAACTGTCTTTAGTACAAGAAGCTCAGTGGTAGGGTACTTGCCTATTATACACAAGATCCTGGCTCAAAGAAAAAAAAAGAGAGAGAAAACTTTTTCTAAACATGTATTTGGGAAAAGCAAGGGTGAGTTGTGTGATCAATCAAAATATTAAAATTCTTGTAGAATAAGGGTAGTTACCATGCATTACAGTGAAAAAAGAAATGATAATAGCATATTGAGAATAGACTAGAATCCTCATTTTCTGTCTCAAAGAAGCTATGAAGAATAACAGGCAACATATGCATACTTAGACATACAATACAGAATTAGGGTCAAAGGAAGTTTTAGAAAAGATTTTACTCCTACTGATTTAATTAAGAACCAAACAGTTTAAAAAAAAACAGTAAACCTATTACAATGTATATTTCATCTCTCATGCTTGTCAAAAATTCAGACTCAATTTGCTACAATCTTCAAACATTTTAAACAGATAAAACAGAAGTACTGAAAAGGTGCATGGTTTCCTGTTACTGCACGGGTAAAAAAGTCATTTAGAAAATATATAGGAAGAACAATATGGATATTGTTTTCTATTTTACCTCAACTATCTTACTGAAAATTATGGTCATCAAAGTAAGTTACTCATTTTGAAACAATTTCATTTTAATGAGCTAAACAGGAATAAAATAGAAAATGCCATAGAAGATTTTACCGTAGTCTCTGGATATTGGAGGCAACTCCAGAGAGACGATATATTCCATCCACAATGCCATACCTCTCAATGAATGCTGTGCAGCTCTGAAGAACCTGGGGCACTAAAGAGAAATTTTATTTATTTTTTATTTGCAGTACCAGGCAGGCACTGAGCTATATCCCCAGCCCAAGAAAATTTTAAAAATGCAATTCAATCAGTAATAGTCAGTAGAATCACAATTACAATTTATAAATTAAAAAGGGACAAGCATTCACTAAAGAATTGATGAAAGCATGTTTACATAATTTCACATCAAAACTACGTAATTAGTCCTAAATAATCAGAAAGGTTTGATTTCTTATTTGTTAGGACAGTCTCTTACATCTTACAGTCTTCTGTCATGAAGGAATCAACATCATCTTACATCAGTAAGGGGAACTGGTTAGTCCTAACACCATGATTGTTTAAAATATATCTGTCCAGCTCAATTTCACATACAGTGAATGATTCTGTAAAGTCAAATGTTTACCTGAACAACAGTTACTGGTAAGGGCTACAATGATTCACTTCTAAAAAAAGTTCTTCTCTCTCATAGTTAATGCTAATTCTATTTAATAAACAAAACACCAACATAATTCTAAGGGAAAAGCAATTTTAAATTTATGAATCTTTTAATCTTCTGCTCACCCTCACACTAAATTGACTGGATTTTAACTTGATATTATCTCTTCATCGCAGTGGAGATGCCCTAAGAATAAAAAGGAAAATAAAAAAGTACTCTTTTTTAGCTCAGTGAACATACGCAGAGAGAAATTATTCTGGGGCCTATGGTCTGGAATAGAATTTCAAAGTATATGATAGAAACTATTATAAACATTCAAAATTTTATAATAGCTGATAAAAGAACATTCCTCATTTTGTAATCCAGATTGGTCAGTATGCTATGGTCATTCGACTGTTAGTTAAAATCCCTGAAAAAACAATGCTTGGACAAACATCTGCTCTATGAAGAGCTACTATGCTGGTGTGAAATACTCAGAAGGCCAAATGACACAAGACATTTTCCTAAGACCATTTTAACTAATGTATGTCACTTATAGTACATTACTATGTCACTCCTGTTATTACTGTAAATATTTTCCTTGGTTTTCCTGCTTTTTACTCCTGCAATCTTTTATATTGTTAGATCCTATAACTTATATTCAAAAATTAAATTCTTTATCTTGATTTAAAAACAAAACATGTCAGCCAATAACACTGTACACTTCATATAAGTCAGGCTAGGTGCTTTAAAATAGACACCCTCTAATCATCACAAAATCCTATGACAAAGTTCTAGCATGGTCTTGACTTTAAAGAGAAGAAACTGCATCTCAGATATGCAATTTGGCGGGGGGGCTTACCAGAAATCGAACTCAGGACCTTGCACTTGCCACGCAGGCACTGTGCTGCTGAGTTATAGCCCTAGCGAGATAAGGTTTGTCCAAGAGCAAGGAAACTGATGGAAATGTGATTCTAACCCAAGGAGTTCAAGCACAGAGTCAAGTTTTAAAGCACTATAGCATACTGCCTGGCACACAAGATCCTTTACAATTTACACTTAATTATTATTTAAGCCAATAGAAATTCCACTTTTTGTCTTACAAACTAGCTGTTCTATGACTCCTTCACAAAACAATACCTTCTATCCAATATCCTCTATCTCACCCTTCATCCACAGGATGTAGAAAACACTATGCTGTTGCTTAAACCCAACTCAACCATGCCTCTTAATCCTTCTTGGAATACCTGTAAGTTAGGAGAGTCACAGCACGTGCTCACAGAATTGCAGCATTTCGAAGTACCAGTTATTGGTTTTATAGCATTACCCTTTATCCACTGTGAGCTTTTCCAGGACAAAACCAGGCTCCCTTCGTTTCTGGACATCAACACTCAGGAGCACTGTCCTGAGAGACAACTCTGACAGGATTGTAATCAACAAGTAACTTAATTTACAGGTACCCAAGAGCCTGAAAAAGTAATCTGATTAAGGTATCAGGGCAGGGACCTGCCACAGTTTTCACATGAAGCTGCATTTATTTTCCACTAAGTGTTTTCTGTCTTTGAAAACATTCTGGACTTTCAGGAACGAGGAAGGGGTATGTCTCTGTCGTGGAGATGGAAGGGAGGCAGAACCGTTGAGTGTTTTTGTGGAGTGGCTTTGGTGGGAAGTAATCTCAAGGCCTAAGTGAAATGTTAAGTAGAAAACATCTTTGTAAGAACTTGGGTTCTATTTACATTATTACTCCATCAATGATAACATAGTGTCTTATGTTTTTATTCTATAAACTAGAAGTACAATAATAAAATTAAAGATTAAAAAATATCACCTATTTTGAAGGAAATGTATTTAGAGACTACTGAGATCATTAACAGTTATTTAAAAATGAAAGGAATGTGAGACTTTATTTTTAAGATGCTTCTCATTGTTTCAACTCAAAATTAGCATGCTAACGCAACCCATGCACATAAAAAACTGGCTTTGGAAGAAATCTCAAGAATTGGATTTTCTTTCTATATCATGCTCTCCTAAAACACATTACAAAGTTTTCATAAAAGTAAGCTGCCACCTATAAAAAAGTATTACTTTCACTAAATTCTTACATTGAGTCAAATTTGCTTATATTCTGAATAATTATGAAAAACTTTAAAAGATAGAAAATTAAGGGTATTTCCTTGGATAGGACCAAACCCTTAATACTTGATGGAAAACATCTGAATGGCTGCTTCCTCCTCTTCTTGTTTTTCACACTTACTAACTGGTTTTGTTTATTTTTATTAGTTCATGTTTGCAGTACATAATATTTCTATTTCTGGTGTCAAGGTGGTACATGTCCATAACTCATGTTGATTCTTTTTTCATTCTCTTCCTCTCCATCTCTTTCCCTCCCCATCTGTCTCTTGATCCCCTTCATATTTGAGGAAGAGCTATCCACTTTGTGCTCCCTAACTGAGCATTAAATGTCTACCAAAAAATCACCTAATGAGATTTAATAAATAAAACTGCATAATAACTGCTTATAATTTTAAGCAGGGTAAATAGCTGGAAAAAATGAAGGAGAAAAGCCAAAAAAAAAAAAAAAACTTAGCTTTAAAAGAAAGATTAGAAACTGAAGAACAGTATTAAAGATGAAACATGATCTAATTTCATTACCATGTAGGAAAGCAGTATGATGGCTTATTTTAAAAGACACCTTATTAGCTAACCCTCCTGCCCCCAACCAACCAACCAATGAACCAGTGAAATACAGATGAGGATTCAGTTAAAATAACATCAGAAATGTCAAAGGTGGCTCCTCTGTGCATTCCAAATGACACACTTTTCCTTCTTGACATTAGTTTCTTAACATGATCACATGAAAATACGCAAATACTTAAATTAAAATTGATGATCTGTAACATTAGAACTGTGGCTTTAGAGTGGGCTATAAGTGTCTCAAGAATTGATTTCAGATTATGCTCGATACTTTCCCCTTCCGCCATTCACTCACTCAGTGACCATAAAATTAAGCCTCTTCTATCTGCCAGGCATCAAGAAGGCATTTCAGACAGAGATGAAAAAGACTAGGTTCATTTGTGGGTTTCAAGAGAAAAACACAGGAATAAATGTCACTTAGAATGTGCATCATGATTCTCAGTTTGGGATGTATATATATATATATATATATATATATATATATATATACATGGAGATAGTAATCCTTTATATATATACATATATATTAATCCTTTAGATATATATAGCAATACATATATATTAATATATACATGTATTAACCCTTTATATATATATATATATATATATATATATATATATACACACACACACACGCACACACATATATATCTAAAGGATTAATTCCATGGATGATTTGGACCTTCTTTCCCTCTACTGTCCTCAGATTATAAAGTCCTCATAAATGTATATAAATTTAAAAAGAAGATCTCTTGCTGAAAGGGACAAATGATTTCAAAACACCAAAATACGTCCAGGTAACAGTTTCCTCTTCCTGGGGTTTAAAATATTTTTACATTTTGTACCAAATATAATTTTACCTGTTTTCTCCAAAGTGTTCAGTATTTTTATTAGCAATCTCATTTCAAACTTCTATGGAAATTCTGTTTTAAACATATACAGCAAATAAAACAAGTATTAAAAAAAATCAGTGACACTTGAAAACTGTTCCACTCAATCAGATTTTATAATTAGGGAATGTATGAACACTGAAGTTAAACCTCTTACATAACCTAAAAAGGCTATATTAGTATCTGTCCTCGCCTTTCATTTGAAGAATGGAAACATTCCTGAAACTTGTAAGGTCCAACTAAAACTTGCTGAATTGATGCTTCAAAGCTAATAATGAGCATGATGGAACAGCATGGAAAATGTTTGCTCATATTAATGATCCCACCTGAACAAGGTTGCACAACGGCAAGGTACAAAAAGAAAAAGAAATCAATAGTAAAACATCCTGATTAAGGATGACCATGTAAATGACAAATGAACCACTTACCAGTCCAATTATTTAAATATAGGATGACCAAAAATTGCAACTTAAGAAAGCTGCAACTGAATACAAAAATTGACTAGTAGAAGTGACATGCAGGTCGTGTGACCCTTGGGATAAACTATTGAGTGGTTAATCTGTGTACACACTGTGAGAGAGACTGTAAAGAACCAGTTCTAGGAGCTGGGGATTTAGCTCAGCAGTGTTAAGTGCCTGTCTAGCAAGCGCAAGGTTGTGAATTCAATCCCCAAAGAACCAGTTCTATAGGTATCAGTGATACAATCTTTAATGAGCTCAGTTATGAACACTGTGATGCTAAAAACTGTAAGATCATCCTGAGTGAACCACTAGGGACCACAAATTATGGAATAAAATGAAAACTGCCTTGTCAGGATCCTATGTGATTTCTTACAACACTCTGAATAGAAGAAACAGGTCAAGTTTGTTATTTGCTCCAACAGGGAGGTGTTCAAAAGTTTATAAAGTATAACAGGCCAATCTCTGTGTACAAGTCAGAGACCAAGTCACTAAGTAAAACATGAATCTGATATGAGCTTCTTTCTCAGAAAAATCCAGTGGATAACATTTCTTTTATTTAGGGTAATGACTATAGTTGTGTGGTTAACAACAGGTCCGCACTGTGTCTGTTAGGTGAGTTTACTATTGTCCTAGTACAGATCTGATCTGTACTGCCTAGTCTGGCCCAGGCCATATGTATAGTCCATTGTGCTGTGACTACAAACCTGTACAGCATGTAACTGTAGTGTAGAACACAGGCAACTGTAACACAGTAGCAGGCACTTATTTCCTAAACACAGAGATGATACAGTGAAAATACAGCATAAAATATAAAAACAGTTTGCCTGTATGGGAGACTTAGCTTGACTGGAGCTCCAGAACTGGGAGTTGCTCTAATGAGTCAGTGAGTGGGCGGTGAGTGAGTGTGAATGCCCCAGTCACTGCCATACTACTTAAATACTGCAAACTGCACTTATAAAAAATTCTTTAGTAATAAATTAATCTTAGCTTACTGTAACGTTTTATTTTATAAGCTTTAATTTTAAAAACTTTTTGACTTTCATAATAACTTAGCTAAGAACACAAACATATCACACAACCATACAAAAATAATCTCTATATCTTTATTCAGTAAGTTCTCTTTTTTTTTTTTTTTTTTGCTTTTAAACACTTGTGTTAAAAATGCAGACATAAACACATCAACCTTGGCTTCCACAGGGTCAGGATAATCAATGTCAGTCTTCCTCCCCCTCTTCCTTTTCCTCTGTACTTTCCTTTTCTTTTATCCCTTCTTCAGCTGTATCCCAGTTCCAGTTCCGACAACTAACGGATCCTCAGGATCCCCATCTAGGAGCTTCTCAATGCCATCCTCATCCATTTCAGGTGAAGTTATTGGCCATTTCAGTCAGTTTTATTGGTTTTTGCAACCTCCTCATCTTTGCTGGATCCTCTGAAGTCAGGATAAAGCTCTTGAGTGACTCTTGCGTATATTTCTTGATGAAAATCAACCTAAGCCAAGTTCTTCCTGCAGTTTTAGATATTTTGAACCTCCCAGAACTGCACCAGTATTGTCTCAGTGTCTTCCTCTGTAGCTGCAATAGTTTGGCCAAATGCCTCTCACACGCTAGACCTTAAACACAACTATTACTCCTTTATCTATTGGCTGGAGAGGTGGTGTTTACAGGGAGCAACACTACTTTGTTATCTGGGTGAACTTACCAATAAAAGGAGGATGTGCAGGTGTACTATCAACATTAAGTAAAATCTTTGAAGATAGGCTATTCTCCTCCAAACAGTACTTCTCAGATATTAAGGAGAGCATCTTGGAAGAGTAACAGATTATCCATGATTTCTTACTGCTTAACTGGCATCCTACAACCACCATCCATCCTTCAGAGTCCTTAATCACTTCTAATTTTGTTTACACATCAATTACTGTGGCCTCTTACTGGTGACTTATGAGTGCCTTTTGTTTACTTTGAAGCCAAGAACAAAAGACTGAATGAAACACAAGAGTATGATACAATCAAGAGACAGTCAGTAAGGGATGTATGAGGCTACAGTAAGTGGTACACTGCTTTACAGTCCAGTTTTTTAAATAAGTAGGAGAACATTCTTAAAAACAGCAGAAAGTATAGTAAATACATAAACCATTTACACAACCATTTATATCATTAAGTATCATGTGCATAATTATAATTGTATGTGCTATACTTTTGCGTAATTGCTAGCTCAGTAGGTCTGTTTTCACCAACATCACAAGTAATAAATTGAACTAGACTTTTTTGTGTGTTTTTTAATTTGGGTTTGTTTTTCCTGGTGCTGGGGACTGAATCCAGGGCTTTATACACTGTAATTAGTGCTTTATCACTGAGCTCCGCCCCCACCCCTCAGCTACAGTTTTTGAATACCACACCATACAAGGCAATAGGAATTTTTCAGCTGCATTATCATTTTATAGGATGAATATCTCATATGAGGTCCACTGTTGATCAAGACAGTAGTATGACACATTTTAAAGCTTAAGCAGAATACTTGTGAGGCTGACATATGATATATCTTCCTTTATTTTACATACATATCTTGTACTCATGATACATAATTCTTTCATATGATTATTCTAATAGATTTTAAAATATCGTATCTAATAAATGTTCAATTCTAATTCTTTTAGCCTTCAAAATAGTCTCCGTTTATATATGCGTAAATATATATACAGATGGATGTAGACATAGATACATGATATAACTCTAGGTAGAAGACTACAAATAATATATGTGAAGTTTAAATCTTTAAAAAGGTCATTGTTCACATTCTTATCAAAGACAAATAATCTTGATATTAAAAATTCATTTTAAAATTCCAGTTTATAATCATCAAGTTTCCCTTTTCCAATTAATTTAGTCTCTATTTAAATATGCAAATGATATCCTTCATAGAAATATTCCTTTTTCACCATCCCTGATGAAATGGAAAATTATTTTAATATTGCAACTGGAAATATATCTGACCTCAGCCTTCAAAGTTTCAGTCTCTGAAGGACTGTCAAATTTCAACTACATCCTAATGTGACAAGTTAATTTTTGCTTTCCTACTCATTTAAGTATAGAATTTCTCTGCAGGAGAGACTATCAACAGAGAATTTTATCTTCGAAGACTACTGCATTCATTTCTAATATTCTGCTTTTTTCCTTTTAATTGAAAAAGCAAGAACCTAATTGGGACAAAAAAAACCACAAAGTCATTCTCATCTCTAGTGCTTTATCACAATTATGTTAATTTTATATGTCACCTATCCATTCATACTTTAAAAGTTACATTTACTGTTCATGAATATAATATTTTCAGATTTCTCACTGTACTAAATTTTATAATTTCAATAGGTTTGTAATGTATAAATTCCCTCAAAAATTGGATATTCAATTTTTTTTGACTCTAATGGACACTTGGTTCTATTCAACTCAAATATTAGGATAAATCTCTAAGAAAGGAAATGGTAGAGGAAACAAACTATAAAGTTCATTATGCCTCTTTCTATAAAGTGTCAAAATGTTTTCCAAAAAGGTTACACTAATTCAGAGCCGTTTGAAACCAACAATTTTCACCTATTGATAAACGTGAGTGCTATATTTAATGGCATTGGCCATAACTCAGAAAAACTGTTTTTCCATTTTAATGTTTACCAGTGAAAACTAGTACCTTAAGAACACTTCTATGGCCGGGTGTGGTGGCGCACGCCCTTAATCCCAGCACTCGGGAGGCTGAGGTAGGAGGAGCGTTGTGAGTTCCACGCCGGCTTGGGCTACAATGTGAGCGCAAGGCCGGCCTGAGCTACACAGTGTGACCCTGCCTCAAAAAACCAGGGCCGGGAGTTTGGCTCAGCGGCTTACACGCCTGCCTGACAGGTACGAGGTTGTGAGTCCAATCCCTGGTGCCGCAAAAAGAAAAAAAAAAGAACACTTCTATGATTACAAATGAAAACAAACAAGCATCTGTATTTTGTTTACTACCACTCTGTGACAACCTCTTTTCTCATGCCTTAACTTAGGAATTTAAATTAGTATATGTCCTGCCAAAGTGAGCCCACTTAGGGATTTAAATTAAAAGTCTGAATGACATTCTCATATATTATGATACCATTTCATCATAACCATAAAAAGTATATGGTATCTCCCTTGTAAACTTCGTAATTTTCATTACATGACAAGTATGTATCTGAAGGATTGTGTATCTTTACTTACGTTTTTTAAATCTGAGAAAGATATTATTCCTCTTACCGCCCAACAAAATCAACTCATACTGGTAATTCCATACATTTAAAACAATTAATTGTTTTTACATAGAGGGATTTTTTTGTGTCATGAAGTGGGAACTAACTTTTTTCAAAAGAGGTTTTTAATTATCTCTATATTATTATTATAAATAACTGTTCTTCATAACACAGCTTGAAAGTTATATTTTTTCTTACTGATAGTAATAAATATTTCTGAATATCCTAAGCTATCTGACTCATATTTCATTCTCAGCCCAAAGCTCTTCTTTTAGTTTTGAATACTGTTCCGATATCGGGTAAAGTTAGATATTTCTAATCCTATCTGATTTTTTTTTCCCACAATGACTTTTCTGTTGTACATTTTGACTAGTTGCAAAAATAATCCTCAGACTTTCTGAAGTGTTTTTGTGTTTTGTTTTTTAGGAAATTATATTAAGTTGATATTAATTTGAGAGCAACATGTTTAAAATAATGTTCCTTACTCTCACAAACACAGTATAGTTTGCATTAAATTCACATAATAAGTCCATGAGAAGTTTTTAAACAATGAGCAGTAAGGCCTTAATTTGACCACAATATGATCAAAGGTATTTACCACTGGTCTCTACCAGTAGTCATCTAAAAAGCCAAAACGAGTCTTTTCTAACAGGATTTAGAAACTTATAAATCATCTTTCCTGACATAGTAGGTGACTCCTTAATATTCTAGCATCTCTAAAGCAGATAATACAGAAAATGTTATTTTAAAATATAAAAAAAATTTTCCTAGAATTCCAGGGTTGTGGAGGCTGAGGCAGGATGATCACAAATTTGAGCCCAGGCTAGACAACTCAGTGAGAGTCCAAGTCAAAAAACAAAAGACTATTAAAAAAAAAACAAAACAAACAAAAAAACCCCAACAAAATAAATCCTCAAATGGAAGGAGGAAAACTGGCTGAAGAAGGTATCTGAATAGACAAAAGAAACAATGCAAAGTGAATAACAATGCTGCCGCATTCTTTGTGTGTTCGGGGTACTCTTCCTACACAGAAGAGAAGCCATGGTACCTTTTAAGACTCCCAGCTCTACCCAGAATGAAGAAAAGACCCTGAGAAATCTCAGTATGTGTTACATGACTGAAACAAAACTGGTACTACTACTTGCCAGTCTTTCCACAACTGAGTATAAAAATCCAATAGAGAGTGGTCAGAAACTGATTATTATAAGCTTAAAAATTTTACTTTTACCTTCAAAACCAGAATTCAGAAGGTGCTCCCCAAGGTCACAACCAAATACCCTCTCCTTCAAGATCCCCCGCTGCTTTAGCTTCTGTTTTGTTGGACGAGACTTCATGAATGTTCGTAGGAAAGTAATGAGCTTGCCGTGCTTTTTAGACACTAAAAAATAATAATGAAGAGAAAACATCTTAGTTGTGGCAAGAGATTTTATTAAAAAAAATCCAGACATCTCAACAGGTTAATTGCAAGATAATTTATAACAAATATACTTTATAAATTGTGGGAAATATCAAGATATTTATCTGGTGTTGCATTATAAAAACTTCATAATTTGGCATTTTCTTCTCAAGTAGGCCTGTGATTTTACTTGATGGTATTATGAGCAAATTTATGTGTTAAAGCCATGCCCTTCAAATCAAGGTTGCTAAACCAGCTATCTTGCCAATGTATACTCAAGGATACTACCGGATACAAGAAGGGTCTGAGAAGTTCCTAAGAGGTAAGACTTAAATCTTAAAACAAAGTAAAGGTAGTCTGCACTTCTAGTCAATTTCTAAAATACTTTCCTTGATGGTTATAAATTTTCACAGTAATTGTAATTTTATGAGTACACTGAAAAAAAAACCCTCCTTCACATTTTACAAAGAGGATAATCTCATGATGATATAAAATACACTTGTCAACCTAATGACTATACAAATACAAAACTAGACAAACCTCAAGTCTTCTATTAAAATTCATCTAGATTATATTAAATCTATACCTTAAATCCTTTGTGATCAAGCCAAATACAAGTAAATTAATAACTGGCAAAATATTTCCAATAATTGATACATTAGAAAGATAATAGTGAAAGAATTAAAAGCAAACAAATGCCAGGAAAAGTAACTTTTGCTGAGAAAAGCAGCCTACAGAGACAATTACTCTAAAATCAATACAACAAATTCCATATGCTCTGCTATTAACTAGTAAACAGAAGACTGTGCCACACGGCTTCAGTTCCACAGTTTGCAGATGATTACTGGAGCCCTACTGAAGCCTCCTGTAGATTCTTACATCCATGATGGCTCCTCTGTGCGTCAAGAACAACTCATGGCCCAGAAGGGCTGCTGAATATGGTGCTTCAGATGAGATACTAGCTATTCTTTCTTTCCACTCTTGCAGACAAAGTGTCTTTTTCACAGACTGCATGAGGGTGACCAGGTGTTCTTGCTGGATCATGGCTGAGGTTTCCTAAGACGTACATAAAATTTTCCGTGCTAAAACTTGGAAATTTCCCAAGCAAACTTCAACAGAGCAGTCACTTTACCATGCATAAAGATTAAGTGAAAAATTTATACTTTTCCCATACCAGTTGTTTAAAATTAATAGTTACTCTTTTCTGTAATTTTGATGCCATCTTAGAACATGCTCTGAAACTCAGTAAATTATGATCTCTCTTGTATCTGAAATTCCTTGCTGTAAACTTAAATGGTGTGCCCTCATATCTACAAGTGAAAATATTTCCAATAATTGATACATTAGAAAGACAATAGTGAAAGAATTAAAAGCAAACAAATGCCAGGAAAAGTAACTTTTGCTGAGAAAAGCAGCCTACAGAGACAATTACTCTAAAATCAATACAACAAATTCCATATGCTCTGCTATTAACTAGTAAACAGAAGACCGTGCCACGTGGCACATTTATAGCATACACAACTGATTTCAGAGTAATTCTAAAACAAATGATATTAATACATAATATCAAAAGAGGAGCCTGATCACTAATACTAATCTCCCTACTTCTCACATATAATATTCTCGTACGAATTTTATTCTGCAGTATTTGCTAGCAGTATATCTACTAACAATCTTTAAGAACAACCACTAAACCATTTCTATTCATCACTTTCAAACACTTTCCACATGAACTTCAAAAAAAATGTTTAATAAGGCTTCCCTCCAAAATAATAAAGCTTGATTTGCAACAATTTGATACTATTTGATAATTTGAAATTTCATTTTTACAATATTTAATAATTTTACTTAGAAACAGGCTATGCTATTTTTCTAAATGTTTATCTTTTTCAGTAAGGCTTTCTGAGTTTCCTTCTGGAAGGATACATTCCACATATTTGTTAAAGACATTTCTGGATTTTTTGTTCTGGGTTTTTTTGCTTCTTTCGTAGAGTAATTCCTTTCTTTAATTATGGTCACAACCAGTGGTTACTGATCCGCTAGAAAACAATTTCCTCATTTATAGCTCAAATCTGTAATTCACTAGAACAGCAACAAATTTAGGAGGATTTGAGTAGATCTTTTGGATTTCAAGGATGTGCTAACACTAGCCTTTTTCAGATAGTAGTAATTTCTAATTTCTCTTTCAGATTTTATTAGTTAACCAGAACTTCCAACATTCATGTTATCAATGGGTATTCATATTCTAATGCTGAATTTGATGAAAATATCTATTGAATCTAACAACCGCATGTGATACACATGAGAAAGCGTTCTTTTTGTCCCATTATTTCCAAGAATGTTTCAAAAGAATGGAAATTGAAGTGTAACTATTAATCATTCAGCAACAAGTACCTAAGTGCCAACTACATCTTGGGATCTGTTCTACATCCTGATATGCTGCTGTCACAGAGCTTATTTAGGGGAGGTAATGAACAATTAAATAGTAATACAGATTCAGTTAGCATTTACTTTACATTTACTCTCTGCAAGTAATAGCACAAGTGTTTATATTTATTAACCATTTCTCACAGCACTCTGTATAAAAAGTACTATTATTATCCTTCTTTTGAAATGAAGAAACGCAGGCAAAAAGCGCTAAGTTAACATCCCCAAGGTCACATAACGAGGTTTCAAAATCAGGCCATTTGGCTCAAAGCCCAAGCTCAAGCTCTCAGCCACTATTAGATGATACTGCCTAAATGAAAACAACAAGGTAATTATCAGATTATTTTCAGTAGTTAATAAGGAAATAAATAGGGTTAATTGATTGTGACTTGAGAGGGAAGAAATTCCACCAAACAGGATGGTCAGGGATAGTGTCCTTGACAGAAAAGCGTAGCTACAAATGTTTTACATTAGTAACGTTATGACTTGAATTATTGACTAGAATTATACACTGACCTTCACAGTACATTGATAACTTGATGGAAACATGTTTATAATTATGATCCACTAACCAAACTCTCATATGCAATAAAATCCCATTTATTTGGCAGAGAGCAGCCTATGTATGACATTAAGTTGCGTAAGTTTTGCTTCTTGGTTTGGTAAGTTTAGCTCAAGAGAGCTGGCTATCTTTCCCTACTATGGTAAAAAAAAAAATGCATTTATTTTTCCTGAATAGTGACAAAAGCCCTAACTAAGAGTTGCAATAAACAAGATTAAGATGGTGCAGGATGTCACTAGCAAGGTTGTGCCCCATTTGGCACTCAAGGAGTCTGCAAATACTGCTAACTTACAAGTTGAACCCCTTGCTTCTACTCCATGCCACTGTCTTGCTCCCAATATCCTTCTAAAAACACTACTAAATAAACCAGAACTTCACATCCAAACTTGAGAGTGGGAGGTGACAGTCTCCTCTTGCCAGTCTGTATTCCAATCTGACACTAAAATAACATTCACAAATACACAGTTTTCAGTGGTATCTAAGATTTCATAGGAAGATTAAACTATGTTCTGCAGTTTTGCAGTTGCTGTTATTAATATTACAATTGACACTCTCGCTATGGTAGAGTAGTGGTGAGCTCTGGCATCCATCATTAAATAATCAGTTTTCTATCAACATATTAATTTCATTGTATTGTATATTGAAACTAATTAAGTTATTCATTTAATTATGCTCAAAATTGAAAATCTAGTAACAATTCCAAATACAAATATCTTGTCACACTAGTTTTCTTCATTTTAAACTTCCTTCCCATTTTTTAGGCATTAAAGTGGCCAAAATGAACTTAATTTAGACATGAGCACTATCACACCCCCTGCCTCCAGTACACACACCTTCCTGTGTAATATTACCCAGTTAGTACCTTTTGGGAAGCAAAAGCATAAAATGCCATCAGAAGGCTTCTTCTACCAAGGGAGGTAAAGTTTGGTTTTAATAGTGAAGTTACAAACCCATTCCTGTAATGCAGAGGGGGAAGGGAAGCCATAAGGGGTAAAGTTCATCAAGTATGCTTGGTTAGAGACAATAAATGATAACACAGATAAATAATGAATCCACAGATAAAATGTATCAAAAATAAAGTACAAAATGATACCCAGACAAAAGCAAATCCTTTTTTTTTTTGCGGCACCAGGGATTGAATTCACAACCTCGTGCCTGCCAGGGCAGGTGCTTAAGGCACTGAGTCAAACTCCTGGCCCTGGTTTTTTGAGGCAGGGTCGCACTATGTAGCTCAGGCCGGCCTTGCGCTCGCGTTGTAGCCCAAGCCAGCCTCGAACTCACAACGCTCCGCCTACCTCAGCCTCCTGAGTGCTGGGATTAAAGGCGTGCGCCACCACGCCCGGCTGCAAATCCTGCTATTTTCCTGGAGTTAAAATGCAACTTGTGCCACAGTACTAACTTCTTGCATATTAAGGAGTCATTATAGATCTTTTATCTGCAATCTTTTTATAGGCCTCAGACAAACCCTACCAGACCAGTCTTTCTGGTAGTTACAAACTTTCACAGTATGACACACAACTAAGTATCTCTAAGGTAGAACTTTATGATACCCATAACCAGTTTAGAGGGAGATACTAAAAATACACAGTTCTGTAAACCACAGTGAACCTTGGTAGGGAGGTGGGACACTGGAGTTTTTAATTACACAAGCTGAGTACTTCTCAAACAACCGCAAAGTAGTCCTGCTTTCTCAGAATTTGTCCTCTCAATTAGAGTTCTTGAAATCACTTCTTGGAAATCTTCCAGACAAACATAAGCCAAGTCTGGGCATGGATGAGTTCCTGAGAGGGTGAAGAAGATGGGCGGTGAGGGGACAGTGCCCTCAGCACTAGGTTTGATTATGTGTGGTAAGGTTGTAAGATCTGTAGTCAATACAGAAAATCAAGTGGACAATATTTGAGAGTAATGGAGATATATAATACCTATGGAGACTACACTCATTTTACTGAAGGTATAATGAAGTATGAGTGCAATTTTCATACAATGTGTACAAGAGCCTGTCTTTTACTCTGGTCTCAAACATAGACTGGATTACCACTTGGTAGACATGTAAGAGAGGAATACAAATAGAAGCCCCTGGGTACATGGTATTTATGGCCCTGAGTATCTCCCTAAATCCTATCATTCTAAGTTACTACTCCATGCTTTAAACTTTTATAGTAAATAAGTAGAAAAAGACCTTAATCTTAATTTGAAATTCCAAAAATATGCCTTTAAACTGTAACAATATCATCCAAATGAATACAAATGATTTTTCTCTAGACAATTTTTAAGTTGGTCAAATGGATTAATGTTCTAAAAATTGTGCTCTTTGAAAGACAATTAGGTAAACTTTAAGGAAACAACAACAGACTATTGACACAAAAGGCCACTGAGCTGTGCTTAGTTTTAACCTGCTTATTATTTTGAAAGTCACTGGCCTCATGTGTACTTATCTTTGCATTAACATAAATCTTGTAGTGGTTCAGGACAAGCTAATTGGAAAACATAATTGTAAGAAATAGGCCGGGGTACGACTCCCTAGAGAATAAGGAGCTGGAAAACAGATGGAAGTTACTGGAACCCCATGTAAGTATTCTTACTTTAAAAAACCACTCAATAGTTTTATATGCAGAAATGTTTAAGAGACCAGTACGATAGATGTTACCTAGTTTCTTCAATCTTTAATATTTTGCCATATTACTTCATTGGATTTATATCCTCTTTTTAAATTAAAAAATAAAGCACCACATATGTAGCTCAAACTGTGTATCTTCCCCTAATCTTATTCTCTACATGTAGCGCCTTTATCCTAAATTTAGTGTTTATCATCCCCACTCATGTTTTTATACTATGGCTACATGTGTACGAAACCTTGCAAATTAACATTCTGTGTGCTTTTTAAAATTTACAGAAATTGAATCATATAACATTAAACTTTCTGAGACATTGTGTTTTCTGAGATTTATCCTTGGTACAGTACTTGTGGCTCAGTATATTCATTTTGATCATGTTATAATTTTCCCTTATAAGTATACATTGCCATTTAAGTTTCCAATCTCCTGCTTCCAGGTATTGTTGTTTCAGTTTTATCTTGAGCAACCTAATAAGAGCTTCCTTGGGCGCTAGTGACAGCTTTCCCTGACACCCATGTTTAGGTGAACTGTTAGGCTGTGGTATAGCCACATTTTTTTAAAGCCATATTCATAGTCTCTCAAATGATTTATCAATAACACACTCTCACAGGATGTATTCCATTTTTCACATCTTTGCACTATTGTGTTGTCAGATTTACTCACTTTTTGACAATCTGAAGAGTATGAAAATATATTTCACTTTAATATGAATTTCTGTGATTGGTGGTTAGGATAAGCATTGCTTAATGTGTCTATGGATCATTTGGTTTACCTTCTTAATGAAGTAACTGTTCATGCCCTTTGCCCATGTTTCTGTTTGGCTGTCTTTTCTTTCTTGATGGATGAAATTGAC
The DNA here is from genome assembly GCA_004363535.1 of Dasyprocta punctata. Lineage (NCBI taxonomy): Eukaryota > Metazoa > Chordata > Mammalia > Rodentia > Dasyproctidae > Dasyprocta > Dasyprocta punctata. The sequence goes on along the minus strand of RJWM01011600.1, from coordinate 1,909 downwards.
TAGTTTTGTTAGTTTAATACACTGCAAAAATCACCTCCGAGTTTGTGAATTGGTTTTATTATACAAATTTTAAAATGTTCTTAGATATGATTTCTTTTTTCAAAGTTATAAGCATATTACCGTATTTCTTCTAAAATTTCTTTTATGTTAGCTTCCTTTCCTATTTCCTGACTAGAATGGTTTTTATGCCTTTAGTGTAATTTTACTATTTTATTCATATGTATAACCAATTAGCCCATCACCTTTCATTAAACAACCTTTTGTCTACTAAGTTGTAAAACTGATTCTATTTTACATGAAAGGAGTTTGTTTCAGGATCTCTCAATTCCATCATTTCCTTCCATCAACCCCTCATTTTGTTCATTTCCATCTCTTTATATGCTTTAATATTTGGCAAGATGAGTTCCTCCAACTACTCTTACAATCTTTAAAACTATCTTGATATTTTTAGCCCTTTGCCATTTTATATAAATTTTAGAATCAATACATGAAATTATGCATTGAAAAGCTTTAATGTCACTGAAGTTGCACTGAATTATAGACTATTTTGAGCTAAGAATGTCCATACAATAGCTATCTTTTCACTTAAAATTCTCTTATGTGAGCCAGGCGGGGTAGCGCACGCCTTTAATCCCAGCACTCGGGAGGCTGAGGTAGGCGGAGCATTGTGAGTTCAAGGCCAGCTTGGACTACAACGTGAGCACAAGGCAGACCTGAGCTACAGAGTGTGACCCTGCCTCAAAAAAAAAAAAAAAAAAAAAAAGCTAGGGCCGGGAGTTTGGCTCAGTGGCTTAAGTGCCTGGCAGGCGTGAGGCTGTGAGTTCAAACCAGTGCCACAAAAAAAAAAAAAAAAAAAAAAAAGAAAAAAACATTCTCTTATGTTTGTCAATAAATTTTTCTAACTTTTTCCCATAAAGATTTATATATCATTGTTAGGAAATTTACAAGTTGTATTCCTACTATAAATAGTACCTATTTTCTAAATTACATTTTCTAATAATTTATTACTACACAGATGCAAATACCATAATGGTTAAAAGTACACTCAGAAGTCACATTTCCAGGAGTCCAATCTTGCCTCTGCAGCTTCTAGTTGTGTGATTGTACACAAAGTATGTGAACTTGCAGTACTTCATTTCGCTTATCTATAAAAAAAGTTAAAAATTGTAACTGCTCCATTTTTTGCCACAATTAAATGAGTTAAAAATATAAAGAACTTTGTGCTAGGTAGAAAAAAGCAAATGCTAACTGCTATTATTGTGTTTTTCTTTAAAAAACTGTTGATTTATGTTATTACATCTTAGAAATATTTCTAAGAATTATTTTGTAAAACTAATAGAGGTACACAGAATACAGATTTGATCCTTTTTCCCCAATTATTTTATTTTATTGTCTAATTTTACTGGCTCTCCAAAAAAAATGCTTATGTTGCTCCTGATTTTTAAGAGGATTGCTTCTTTTCTGTCTCCAAAGAACAAAACTGGTGTTCTGGGGGTAGAAACTATAAACATAAGGAAATTCCTTCTTTCTGATTGCTAACATATACATAAAATAAACCAGTGTTGACCTTTAACAAGTGACTTCTCTGTATTTACCAAATAATCTTTTAGTTTATCTTGTTTAATTTTTAAGTTTTGTTTATTTATTTATTTTAATTTTATTTGAGCGAAGAAAAACAAAACAAACAAAAACAACAACAACAAAAAAAAGAAGACGACATATATAGTAAAAACAACAAGCAAAAGAGACAAGCAAATGACTAGAGTAAATACACAACATTGCAGGTTTACACAACCGGTGGATAGAAGCGTGACAATGGTTGCAATATTGCGCATCGTTATCTTTAAAATGGTTTCTTACATTATCAGATATAGACATGCTAGATTGATCTAATCATATGAGTATTAAT
>RJWM01011599.1:0-59183 GCA_004363535.1 Dasyprocta punctata | reverse complement strand
GTGGGGGGTGGGGTGTGGATAGTGTTTGTCCCTGATTCCAAGCCCACACGCCAGTGCCGCTCGGGCCAGGCGGGGGCCCCGCGAGGGGCCCTTCTCGTTCTCCTCCAAGGTCCTGGGATCAGGACCCCGGAAGGCAGTCCATATTGAGTCCTGATTGGTGCCTGTGCCACTCAGGCCGGGCGGGGGACCCGTGAGGGGCCCTTCTTGTTCTCCTCCAAGGTCCTGGGGTCAGGACCCCAGAAGGCAGTCCATATTGAGTCCTGATCGGTGCCTGTGCCGCTCGGGCCAGGCGGGGGTCCCCCAGCCCCAGCTTTTTTGAGGCACGGTTGCACTATATCTCTGCTTTATTTTTATCTTATTTTCACTTTCTAAACTAAAACAATTACTGTAACGTAAACTGCATGAAGATATAGAGCTTTGTTCCCTGCTGAATCTTCAGCCCGTGAAGACAGATTCTGGTCTGTTTTGTTCCCTCTTGTATTCCTAGCTCTATCGGAGTATCTATAATATAGCAGATGCTCAATAAATACTTGATAAATAAATGGATGGATGATGTTATGGCTTGCACCTACATGCTCTCCAAAGTCACCTGCAGCTATAGGTGGGGCTTTTTCAAAGGTTACTGAATCTAAAATGTGCGACTGATTTAGGGTGCAGTGCTAGGATTAAGGGTGGATGATTACTAAATCACTCCACTAATCAGTTTGGCACCACCTTAATCAGTGACATAGGGGAATGAAACTCTCAACCTACTAGGTGTCTAGTACGAGTTTGTGTTCTCTAAATTCAAAGAATGAATTTTAGGAACAACAGAGGTTAAGAGTAGGAAATATTTATTGAGAGAAAGAAAGCGTCTGTCTGGGAGAGAGACAGAGGGGGTCCCAAGTGGGTTGCTAAAGACTCTGTCCTTTCTAGGTACTTTTATAGAGTAAAACCACAAAGTGAGGCAGGTTTAAGGTGGGGAAAACATGAGAACTCACAAGGCAGGTGGGCATGAAGTGAACAGAACTATGGTCAACCAGTAAGATTAACTGCTCAGGTAAAATTGATTAAATCAGGGACAAATAGGGAAGCGAGTCACATAGCAAGTGGGCATGCATACAGAACAGTGACTCTTCCTGTAGAGGGTTAGGATGGTGACTTCTGGCTTCCTCAGGGTGATAAAGAGAACTATTTAGAATATCAATCTTCTAGAAACTGTTAGCTAAATAAACCTTTCCTCCCTTTACTTGTGGGTGTTGGATATTTTGTCTCAGCAACAAGTAACTAAGACAGATGGAACCAGGAAAGGTACTACTAACTATTCAACTTCAGGTAAGGCAGTCGACTTTTAAAACTATTAATTTTCTCAACCACAAGACACTAAAATACTAACTTTCTCAACTACGGCAGTGAATAAGTAAAATCTGAAGTTAAAAACACAGTATCATTGGGTTAGAGACGTAGTTCAGTGGTAGAGCACTTGCCTAGCATGCACAAGGCCCCAGGTTCAATCCCCTGCACCACAAAAACAAAAAATAAAACAAAACAAAAAGCCAGGCATGGTAGCACACACCTATAATCATAGCACTAAGGAGGCTGGAGGAGAAGATGATCAAGGCCAGACTGGGCTACACAGCAAGACTGTATCTCAAAAACAAACAAACAAACAAACACAAACAATAAATAAATAAAACAAATATTTATATTTGTAACCCCTAAAAAGAAATACTTAGGTATAAATCTTTTTAAAAACATAAGCTCTATATGAAGAAAATTACAAAACTCTAATAAAAAATCACAATACTAAAGATTGTTTAATGTTTTATTATGATTAGAAAGACAATATTGTTATGTTCCCAACCTGATCCAGATTTAATGTAATGTCAACCAAATTCCCAGCAAGTTATTCTGTAATACTAGTAAACAGATTCTTTAAATTTCTATTCTGTAAAAGACACTAGCAAGAAAATAAAAAAGGAGCTACAGACTGAGAGAAAATATTTTTAAAACATCTGATAAAAAATTGGTTTGTAAAATATACAAAGAACTCTTAAAACTGAAACATAAAATAAGTAGCTGAAATATCTCAGTTTCTCTTATATGAAACCCAAAATATAAATAAAAAGCAAAATAAAAGATAATAGGAAACAGGGAGACAGATATTTTATAAATGAGAAGGGAACCAGGAGATGGGGTGGGAGATTTAAAAAAGAATTAAGATATGTAATGCAGATGTACCAACTCCCCACGATGAATGTAATCATTATGTACTATAAACGTATACTCGTAAAATTTTTAAAAATAAAAATAATAACATGCAAATAAACAAGAGGAATAACAGTTCTTTCCCAGAAATCTATTTTATTTTTAAAAGTTCTCAAGGTCCATCCATTGTTGTATCTTTTCTAATTTATCCTCCAAAGTTTAAAATACAAAACTATTTTATAATAATTCAGGATACTGCCAGTGTAGCATCACAAGTGAACTCTTTTTCTACTGATGTTTTAGTGGGGAAAAATTTTTCAAATATATGCAATATCCACTCTCCACTAATAGAAACTAAAGCCTGACAAGGGTGACCTATTTACACTCCATGCTTTCTACTATTAAAATAGAACTGTAAGTCCCAACAAAAATAACATTATTACAGCATGAGAATCTCTCACCTGAAAGTTTAAAATCTGAAATGCCTCAAAAATCTTGTGAGAATTAAGTAGAAATTTCCACAATATGAAACTTGGTTTTCTGCACAAAATTATTTTAAAATACCAAATAAAGTCAGCATGGTGGTGCACACCTGTAATCCCAGCACCTAGGGAGGCCGAAGCAGGAGGATCACATGCTTGAGACCAGGTTTTAGTAAATAAAAACAAAAATGATGGTGGATATAACTCAGTGAAATAAAAATAAAAATGATGGCAGATGTAACCCAGTGGCAGAGCATTCCTACAGTTGATCTTCAGTACTATACATACACATATACTATACATAGTATAAAATTACCTTCAGGTAAGGTATGTAAGAAACATAAATAGACTCCTGGCTCACACTTGGGTTCCATCCCCAAGATACCTCATTACATATATGTAAGTCTTACAAAATTTATTTTAAAACTTGAAGTCAGAAACACTCTGGTTTCAAGGATTTCAGAAAGGAATTTTCAACCTGGACTGTGAATGTGAGAAGACTGGGTCTTTATTTATTATAAATTCTCACTTCCTACATTCTCCTAACCCTTGATAGCCATTTGCTATTCCAGACATGAACACAAATTATACTCTAAAAATTGATAAAAATCACCTGTCACCCACAATACATATTAATGAGCAACACACACAGAAATAAAATCATCAAGATAAAGAAAAGTTCTAAACCACAGAAATAGACTGCACTTAAAGTCATGAAATATCAGGCAAGGGTCAGAATGCAAAATTTATCAAGTGATAGAATGTTGGCCCTCAATAAGGGCCTAAAAAGTTCCTAGATCTGACTATTTCATTTTAATAGCTATAGCACAAATATAAAGGCTAGCAAACAAGTATGCAAAATGAAATTAATCACTACTTATAGTTGATTTAGTCTTCTACTCACACCAGTGAAAGTAATGTTTAAAATAACTAGTTTAGAAATATGCTAATAAAGTCAACACTGGGAAGGAGAAAAAAAGCAAAAGCCACTTTTATTCCAAGAATTTCTTAACACAGTATGCAAAACAGGAGGTATCAGTCTTTTTTCTGATAGGATCTACATTTAAACAAATAATCTCAATAGGGGATAGGGGAAACAGAATATGCAGAGAAGCAGAGATGTGCTTTCCTAGTAAAATCCCACAGTGATTTAACTGGCCATAAAGAGGAGCTTTTCTGACTGTGGCTTCCAGCTTAATGACAGTTACGATAAAAGTAACAATAACAATTAATCAGTGGTTTACATGAATTATTTCATTAAATATTCAATACAGTTTTATGACATAAACTATGTTAGCATCCCCATTTACAAATGTAGCTTAGGAAGAAGATTAAGACATTAAGTTCAAAGTTAACACAGAAACCTAGCCAAAATTTAACTCCAAGTCCACCTGACTTCAAATAAGGCTAGTGCTCTCAATCATTATATTATATAGACTCTCCCATCAGCAGTGGTGATAAGCAGCATGGAATGCAGAAAGGAAGTACCAGCATAGCAACCAGAGATCACCTTTGAAGATCAACAATTGAGAATGACTCATTAGGAAATCCCTGATGTGCACTGTTGCACCCATCAGGTAAAATCAACCAATGGACAGAAAAAAAGGGGATGAGAACTGAGGCATAGCTAATTGTTAGACAGTATTAAATTACAAATGCAACAAATAAGAAGGGGCAAATATGAAGTTCAGAAAACTGAGGACTCCTTATTTGTCTAACTCCAGGTGAAGAAACTCTGAAAAATCTATTTGTATTTTGCTTTTGAATGACCACATATTCCTTGAAATTTTGATTTGTAAGACTAGAAAGAAAATACCATTCAGTACTATTCACTCTTTGAACCCTGAACTGGTTAATATTTATATCCATCTAATATATTATTCATATGCCAGATATAACCATGCTAAATTTTTTAGCAATACACAATTTCAATGAAAATATCTTTCTTCTTTCAAAATGTACCTCCAGATTTTGTCTACTGGCAAATCTAATCAACTTTCAGAAATACATATACATGGTTTCTCTTATATGACAGAACTTGCCACAAATTTAGAAAGTTGGCAAATTTTCCATTATCTTCTAAGGCTGTACCTTAGGGCTCCACATAAAGACAAAGATTTCAATATAAAAACATTCATCCCTTCCAAAAGCTTAGCACAGTAGAAGTTTACTTCTGGCAAAATGAATGTAAAATTTTACACAAAAATACAGATGCAAAATTAATTTTAAAAGGAGATAAATTTTAAAGTTTCTTATAAATGGAAAACAAAGAAGATTTATAGCACACTAAAGCTTTTATTTACGTATTTTAATCTTAGCAACTACAAATGCATAAAAACATGAAACAAAAGCATAGGTGAAAATCTTCTTCAAAGTACAGAAACATTTCTACATTTTATCAAATTTTACACATCAAATCACTGAAACATGAGTTGTTACACACTATTGGATACTCTATTAAATCAGGCATATGGAATTAAAACAATTAACTTTCACATAAGCCTTTTTGAATTGTGTATACAGGACTCCACCTAGTGGTAATAAAATAAACATAAAATTTTTTAAATTAAAATAAAAATGTTTAAATTAGCTCACAGAAAATTAGTGCTTTTATTATCAAATGTCTTAACTGAATCTACTGTGATTTTTTGATAGATGCTATGTTCTGTAAATAAGATACATGATTTAGTAATATTCCACAATTTCAATTTTGGAAGGAAAATATTTCTGATGAAAAATAACATTCACAAGGTATTATGAGAAAAAAAATTAATTATTACTGGGGCTATATTAGGACAATTTTCATTAAAAAAGCACAAATGTCCTTTACTATTTTTGGTATATTTGTCTTTCACTGTATTTTCATTATAAAGGATAATTCAGTCACAATATCTGAGAAGAAAATGCATTAGCTTCCTGAGAAATAAATTTTTTATTAAAATAATGTCTACACTTTGAGAGAAACTGATATAATCTCAAAGTATCTAAGTCCTATCTTGCCCAAATTATGTATTTTTACTGGACTACTACAGTTTCTTCCCTAGACAAAATGAAAATGGCTTTGTTCTGAGAATGCACTATGTAACAGGATGGAGATACTGATTGCATAACCATTAAAGAGCATGGTCAAGGATGACTTCTGCATAGTGCACAATGTGAAAAGCTACTCAGCTAAAGTGGCTGCCACTTAAATGTTGGGCACTGGCACTGGCAGATCTCCCTATAAACTTTATTATGTCAATCAACTGCTTTTAAGAAAAACAGTAAGAAGAAAATGAACATTCAAATATTTGAAAACTACATAGAGAGATGCTTTTCAGAAATCCCTGGACACAAATGACACTGCTTTTACCTTTTGGTATTTCCACAAACCTTTACCAGAAAACTAAATTTCATTCTTATCTATGACAAAATTCTATCAGTTATACTTGACTTCCTTTGCACATTTTCTAATGTCATTTTCCACACTTTCAAACATTAGCCACACTTTTTGTCAGTTCCTCAAATGACATGGCAGTCTTAATTTTATATTTCCAGCAGTAAAAAATCATTTTGTATTCTTTTAAGAATTCTTTTTTCTTCTAGTCTTTAGGTATTTTCATCAATGCTTCAAATGGTGTATCAAGTTCAATTTCTAGTATATCAATCTTAGTATTACTGTATGTTTCTAATAAAAATTTATCGTTTCATATTAATGAAACTACTTAATACTTCTTTAGCAATTTCATATATATATGTATATATATATATATATATATATAGTTGTGGATCAAACCCAGGGCCTTATGTATGCAAGGCAAGCATATATATATATACATATATATATATACATATATATATATATCTCAAACTGTTCTATCAACTATAGCAACAACTTTCCCATAATTTTCCTCAATACTCTTATAACAAGAAATACATAGTTTGAAGACACAAAGAGCTAAAGATAAAAGAGAATTCTTTCCAACAATATTTATTAAGCACTACGTAAGTATATATACAATAGAAACTGGAAAGTACAGAAAACAGACATACACAGACGCAACGTTAACACAGAGGATAACTGTTCCCTTTAATTATTAAAATTTATCTACACTAACCCTAATCTTTATGGAAGCAGAAGTAAATGAAGTAGTTTTATAACATAGGTTTAAAATTCTTTGCCACATCTCACATTGAGAGGTGAGGTCCATAACTTCTTGTTTGAATTGAGCAAGCTCAGGACTACTTCGACCAAGGGAGTGTGACAAAAGTAATAAATACTACATGACTTCAGAAGCTAAAAAGAGCCACACAACATCTAACTAGACCACATTAGATATTTTGGGGAAAATCACCTACCATGTAAGAAATCTGACTATTCTAAAAATCTAGAGAGGCCATATGTAAGCACACAGGAACAGCCACAACTGCCTGCAATGTGAATGAGCCATTGTAGCTACCAATCAAGCTGAACCTTCAGATGGCTAAAAATTCAGAAAATAACCTGACAGCAACCGATATCGGCCTATAACTATGCTATAGTTTGTATCTTAACTGACTCTCAAAAATGAGTATGGCGGTTTGGTCCCCCAGGAAGGTACTATTTGGAGGTGATGGAAACTTTCCAACTGATTTTTTTTCTGAACTCCTGCTAAAGGTTTCCAAATACAAAACAAATTATGTACATATTTGCATAAAATATTTAAAATAGTACTAAATTAAAATCTTGTCAAGGATATTTCTTTTTCCTTTTGTTACTAATTCCTTATGGCTCTATCCTAAATTTTCTTTTTCATCACAAGGATATATTTCTCCTACCATACATATGTCTCAACACTAATCTTAAACTTCCTTCAAACTTCAGCATTAAGACAATCTCATTAGGATAATTTCATGAACAGGCACACTAAATAACTTTTCCATTACCTTGAATTTTCCCAGTTCTTTTACATAAAATCTGTACTATACTTTTATTTTTGCTCAATGCACAAGCGCTGTGAAAACACAAAGAACTGAAAATCTTAATATCAGGAATTTGTTCACTAGAGGGCACCCTTCACCAAACAGTAACCTCTAAAACTAAAAATCTAGTACTATACCAGTACATGATGAAACCTCATATTCAACCTGGTTAACACCTATGTATCAAAATCAACACCTATGTACCTATGAAATAAAAATAAAAATCAGATTTCTATCTCTTTTTGAAGCTGGTTTATCTTGTTACCTATTGCTTTAGTGATTTAAAATAGCTGAACAGAACCACAAATATCACAAAAATTTGTCAATTTCAGGGTCTTGTGAGTAATATGGACAATATGGCAAAGGACAGAATTTTATATATTACATACTTCCTAATATAGAGTAGGTATTCACATATTGAAAGAACACACATAAAAATAATTTTACAGAAGAACATCTTAAAATTAGTGTTTGAATTTAAAATAAATATATAAAAAGTATACACATTGTATTGGGTGATACTATGTACCCCCAAGTCCTCATATACTTTTGATGAGGCTGAGTCTGGCGCTTTGTTCAGTTTGTTATCTAGAGCTGGGATTGATTATGTGAGTGCTGCACCCGCCCAGGGGTGGAGCTGAGATACAGTGTAAAGGAGATGGGTCTTCCTCTTTCTCGCTTCCGCTCTTCCCCTCTCTCTCTTGGCAGTGTGTTTTGCTGTTTGCAGCTGCCATGAACGGCAGCCCCACCACGCCATGCTGCCTTGGAGCCAACTAAGTATGGACTGAAACTCCCAAAAAACTGTAAGAAATAAACCTTTCCTTCCCTAATTTTGGGCGTCAGGTATTCTGTCTTGGCAATGAGTGAAAAGTAACCAAGAAACACATCTATTATACTGAAAACCGATGGGAAGTTAGCACTGATGCATTCACTAAAATCTAAAAGGAAATGAGCATCAATCAAATACAAACAAAAAAGTGTCTTTTTATCTTCAACAGCATTAGAACAACTAAAATAGATGATGATTTTTATGATTTGTTCATGGTAGATGATATAGGAGCCTGATACTAAAATTGCTGAATGAAAAATATCCTAAAATTTCTAACTGATATGTGACTTTTTAACCTTCTTCTCAACTACAACATCATTTTATAGGGAAAATAAGTCAAAATTTAAATTTTTGAAGGTCCTAAAAAGAAGCATCCTTGTATAAAGCATATCCTAAAGTGAAAACCAGAAGCATCCTAAATTACAGAAAATATTAAAAATGAAAGCCAGGGATGGGTATGTAGTTCAGTTGCTAGAGTGCTTCACTAGAATGCACAAGACCCTGGATTCAATTCCCAGAACTGCTCCTCACAAAAGAAAACACCAGATGAAGAGGTTCTTAATTCTAATTTCGGATGAAAGAATTCCTCCATCCTGAAAAACATGTTATCTATTAATATACTATATGTATTAAATATACATACATATTTAAAGGTATTATTAATAGATATTTACAGATCTTGACTTTTTAAAAAATATACCAAGTTATAAACTTTTATTAAAAATTTAAAATGAAATTCTTATGTCTCAATTTGTCCAAGAATGAAACCATTTTAAAAATCTTCAAAGGTGTATTGAGAAAAGCAACATTTGTTTCAAAATGATGTTCAATATTATCAAAAGATATCCAGGAGCCCTCCCTGCCAAAGACATCCTAGACTGCAACAAAGAGGATAAAGAAAATTGAAGAGATGAGACCCAAGGTCAGCAGTCATTTCAGTATTGGTACAATGGCATCTTCAATTCCCAACCAAAGAAATACTCAGAGAATCCTAAACAAATGGTGGTGCACCAATGGCACACATGCCACAGCAGTCTGTCTGTATCACTGAAAGCCTTTCTGAAGGGCTGATCATCTCTGACCTAAACCATAAAATAGCACAGCCAAAAGCAGCCAATTCACCAGCTAAGAACCTGTCCACTCCAAAACAAGGCAGAGGTTGGTAAATGCTGGCTCACCCTCTCATGCTCTCTACCACCATTCAATTAGTCATTCAACAGGAAGAAATGAATACAAAATTGCAGGAATTAGAAATAAAAGACTGGTGCTGAAGACTGTAGGTGCCTGCTTTATGCATCTACTGACCAAATAACTAAATTATTTGTACTACCTATACAGCATAGAATTTTTAATCACTTTTACCTAAAAATATTTCTTTTTGACAAAATATATAATTTTTAAATTAATATATAATTTTTATGATGTTTGTCAAAAGACAAAGAATTTACCAAATAAGTATATTCAAAACTACTAAGAAGAAAAACAGAAACAAAAAAGTCTGATCGCTGGCCGGGCATACAGCTCAGTGACACAGTGTCTGCTTGGCAAGCATGAGGTCCTGAGTTTGATTACTAATACTGAAAAAAACAAAAGACCAATCCCAACTTCAGTACTGATCTGCTGACCATTTCACAGCTTTGTAGAACAGTAGGAAAAAAAAAAAAAAAACAGAGAAGAGTAATTCTGTGCCAACTCAAAAGCAGAATAAAAAATAACAAAAAGTAAAAAATAATCTTTAAATCTGTACTAGTCCTTCATAATCTATAAAACAATTCTGTGTATATCATTGTGTTTAATCCCAAGAACTGTAAGGAAATTTATAGGTCAACTGATTTTATATCCACTTCATTGATGAAGGAAATGAGGGTAAGATGGTAAAGGATTTGCTTAATACCATGTAGCTACTAAAATGCCAGAACCGGGTATACAATACAAGTTATGGACTCTCTTATTAAAGAGGACTAAAGAACACTGCAGGAAGAAAAAAAAAAAAAAAAGTAAAAGACGCTCACTGCAAAGCTCACCAAACATTCAGTTGCTGAAATTATTTTCCTTAAATACATAAGCAATATGTTCACTGTTCATTTACATGATATCCTTCTTACTACTGAGATAATGCACAACTAATGAACTCTCTCTAAATTAAGCTTGTGTATAACAAAGTGGACATAAAACTAGGAATGAAAAGGGAAAGTAAGGAATTTTGGTACTGCTTTTTTCTATCATTTAGAAATAAAGAAGGAGCCAGTCGTGGTGGCACACGCCTTTAACCCCAGCACTCACGAGGCTGAGGTAGGAGGAGCGTTGTGAGATCGAAGCCGGCTTGGGTTACAATGTGAGCGCAAGGCGGGCCTGAGCTACACAGTGCGACCCTGCCTCAAAAAACCAGGGCTGAGAGTTTGGCTCAGTGACTTAAGCACCTGTCTGACAGGTGCGAGGCTGTGAGTTCAATCCCTGGTGTGGCAAAAAAAAAAAAAAAGAGAGAAATACAGAAGGATATTGGGGGCTCAAATGTTCAATGATTTTTCTTGAATCAACCTTCTTTCCAAAAAAGAATAAACTAGAGGATGACCTTACTAAAACTGCTGGAGGCCTATGGGAGAACTACAGAGGAAAAAGAAACCTACACTATTGTATTCTGAGTTTATTTCAAGAGCTGAACCTCCTCTTACCTGGCATAGGTTTCACATATAGGATCTTCCCTCCTTAAGTATGGATTTGCCCAGCCCAGGGATCAGACTTTGATCAGGGTAACTCATATTTCTGTTTTTCTTCTTAGTAGTTCTGAATATACTTATTTAAGTAATCCTTGCTACTCTCAACCTCAAGTAGGCAAATCTTTTATTTTTTAAGTTAAATTTTAATGTTTCTGACATTGCAGTTTTAGTTATCTGACACTCTAGAAAGCAAAGCATGTGATCAGGAGTGTGCAGACTATGAAGGCAAATGGTTGAAATCCATTTAATTCCACCACTTATGCAATGCCTGCAGCAAATGACCTAAATGATCCCTACATCAATTTCCTCATCTGCAAATGAGTATACTAATAATCCCTCATTAGCTTCTTGTGAAGATTAAATGAATATATTTAAGTATTTAAAACAATAGTACATACAAAAATATTCAATAGACATTAATTATTCCAATTATTACCTAGGTGATCACTTCTATCTCAGGAACAAAGATCTTAACTAAAGAATTTAGTTTATATACTTATTCCTAGAATTAAAAAAAGAACCACCTGAATTTCAACATGAGGAAATAAACTCAGATATATACTCTGCCATGTTACTCAGCCATCAAAAATAAGCCTTAGAGTGCTTTGAGTACTTGTAAAAACAGTATACCAGGTATTATCCCATATTAAATTTAAAAAAGATAAACACGCATGCATGCACACATGCACAGATATACTCCCAGGAAAACCTAGATATATGCACACTAAATATTAATCCAGTATTTTTAAGAGTATTGTTTTTTGCAGTACTAGGAATAAAACCCAGGGCCTCACATACACTAGGCAAGCACTCTATCACTGGGCTATATTCCCAGCCACTGAGTATGAGTTTCAAGTGATATACATAAATATGAATTTTTTTAACCTTTTACAGTCCATCATTTAAATACAAGATGACCAAAAATTGCATTTTTAATTTTTATAATATAGCAACAATTACAAAAACATTATCAAGTTCAGTAATTTTTCTGTGTATGGCATATCTCAAAACATTCAATACACAACATAACATTATAATCCAAACAATAGCATCTTTTGTCTTTCCAAATTCTTTTTTCATTATTGTCTTTCTTTAAACAACACACTTTAAACTGTCATGTTTGCCTTTCCTTTTTTTCTGTGGGTGCTATAACTTCAATGAAGTGTCTACCTACTAAACATAATGATAAAGATGTCAATGATGGACACCCTGGTTGGCATTTTGCTACCCTATAGTTTTCAATTATTTGGCCTATTTAACCTAATCTAAATTGTAAATGACTTTCTCAACTTCTTTGTTTTCAATAAATAACAAACAAGTTTCATACTGTTTGATCCACAATGTGTATAAATATTTTATAATAACATTTTTCCTTACTTTTTGATTACAGGATAGCTTGTCAGATGTTGGTCATCCCCGTCAACACCACCTACTGAATTATTATAATCACTGACCACTACCAGAATTTTTTTAGTTTCATTTCTTCTTTCAAGTTCTATCATTTTTGTATTATGAATACTTGACATAAGAAGACATCTTTTTGTCTTTCCATTTCATAAGACAGACTTTTCCTCTCTGATAAGCTAACGTTTTTCCTTTTGCAGTTTTCTTTCTTTTGCAGATTTTTTGGCACTTCCTTCCTATTCAGTCTCAGTGTCCCAAATGTGTCTGTTCTGTATTGCAAAAGAATATCACTTAATTTTGGAGAAGTATAAAAATTATATCTAATGTACTTATGATAAGTGTTTTTATAAATTGTAGTGCAAAATTATAGGTTATTTTTACAAACGTGAACTAGTAAAATAACCAGAACTTACTAGATTTCACTAGAAACAAACATCAAAGACAAATACAACGCTCTAAATGAAAAAGCATGCAAAAACTAGTTGATATAAAATACACATGTGAGTGTAATAAGAATCGACTGGTTGAAATGATACCTGCCCAAGCAATGCTGGAAATAGTACATTGATGCTTGGAGTAAACTGTTAAGGCGCTAAATGAAAACTTTATATTCAGAAAAAAAGGTACACTATTTGGTGGAGAAAACAAGATGAAAATTATATGTAATGTAGCTGTAACTTCAACAATTTTGGGCCAGTAAGAGACAATGCTAGGAACTGAACCAAGAATCCTTTGCATTGAGCTATCACCTCAACTCTTTTTTAAATTTATGTTTGAGAGAGGGTCTTCCTATGTTGCCCAGCCTAGGCTCAAACTTTTAATTGCCTCAGACTCCCAGAATACTGGCATTACAGGTATGTACCACCATCTTGGGCTTCCTTTAACAAATACTTAACAACTGTCTGTTCCAGTCTTTTGAAAAGTTTTGGCTGTCGCACTGATTTTTTTGAGATACCCCCAGCAAAGGTCCACCATTTTTTTTCATTTATCCTTAAATCAATTCAAATTGGTTTGGTTTACATACTACTAAAACAATTCTTGGCCAAGATACACACTCATACACATACATACACTTCTTACAGTTAAAAGAGTTTACAAACTCCCTTATCTGACCAATACATTAGAGCATGCTTTCCCAAATGAACAGATTATAAGCATACCACAATAATGATCATCTCAGCCTTCAATCTAATTTTCAGTTTGTATCATGACAGAAAAAATTCTGGGAATAAATACCACATGATAACCCAGAAATAAGGTATATTTGAAGTCAAGAGACTCCTGAAAAAGAGCATGTCAAAGAGGTCTCAATACAGTGCTATCATAGATGATGGCAGTATGCCACCTACCGTTCACATAACTTTTTTCAAAACATCTATAATATCATAATGGTAAGTAAAGCATTCAGGGTAAGGTGTGTATCCCAAAATACCTGTACTGCTACTGGATATCTAAACCAATTAGATATCCTGTAGCTGTAGAATACAGTAATTGAGAGTTTCTAACAACAATGGGGAGGAGTGTATAAACAGGAACCAATTTCATCACAGAACACTGAAAAAATTTGTTACTTACAAAATATGCATCTTCTGTGTATTTTCCCACAAAATATTTCATCTGACTTTCTATATATGCTCTTAAAATTGTTTATAAAATAATGACCAGGTGCTTCAGTTGAAGATATTTTGTCAAACAAATTTTAAATGACATAGCTCACATACCCTAATTTGTTTTAAAAAGTGGGAAGAGGTGCAAAGCCATGAAAATCTTACACTTACTATTAAAAAAAGTACCATAAATTAAAAATTTTAAAAAGGGTATAATCAAGTCTTAAAGAATCATGACCTATCAAAGCATCAATAACAAGAAAGGAAAAAAAATGAAGCATTATTTTCCCTTTATTTCCAATGTTAACTTTTATTTGCCTCAATTTCCTCTATTTACAATTTCTGTGTCTTGTTTTTGCTAATAGTATCCTATTCCCATGCACAGGAAAGAAGCTAATGCAGTTTGTTAGTTAACATTACACTGTATAACTAAAGTTGACATTTTGTAGTACTTACATTACAGACATTAAAATTCACTCACTATAATTCTAGATTATAGCACATAGCACAATCACTAATGAACATCCTCTACAGTGAAACTTGAATTTGTAATCAGTCAACACAGATTTGCAATAGACTTCCTTCTTCCTGTTTTTACATTTCTGACCAAAGAGATGTCTCTTCCTGTTGACTTTTATACCACTTGCTAAAATGCAAAGACAAGAAATGGAAACACCCAATATACATTAACTGTATTTGTTCTCTAGAATAAACAATTGCTAAAGTAACTCTTAATTCGTAAGGCTCAAATAATTAAACAGATTAATGAATATGCAGACTGCTTCCCTAGAACACTTCAGAAAAATCAACTGAAAATAGCAATCTGAAAAAGCTCTAAAGTGTATTCTGCCAAACAGCTAAAAAGATGAACTATATGCTCTACCAAAGTCCTTTACAAGAATATTAATCTACAAGTAAGGAGAAATCTGCTCAAAGGTTGACTTTTTAGTAAAACAACAAAAAGAAAAAACAATATTTGTTAATGGAAAACAATTACTGAGCTTTACATTTATTATCTAAGTACCTACAACATTAAAAATTATGTCTACAAATATCTTTATTTTCCAAAGCAAAGATATTTATACACCCAAAAAAAATCAGCAACAAATTTTCATACAACAGACATTAACAGTATATTTAAGAGAGAAAAACAACTGAAAGAGGACTTCAACACACCTGTCAATCCAAAAAGCAGGTAAAAAATAACATATAGCTTTAGAAAATATTAAAAACTTAATTGCTATGTGTGTATGTTTATAAAATTGTGACCCCTTAAAAAAAACGATATACTTTTATTTCAAGAACATATAGACCACTCACAAAAACTAACCACATATATTAAGTCACAAGTAAAACATCACTGAATTTGAAAGAACAGAAATAATACAGATTGATCAAAATATATTAATAACATTAGAATTTTTTAAAGATGCTGAACATTTAAACTAAACACTTAAAATATTTGAATCAAAGAGAAAATACAAAAATAAAACAGCATGATTTCTTTAAAATAGCAATAAGGAAAACATAACAGATTAGACTATATGGAATGTTGGTAATGCAATATTAGATATAAAGCAAAATCAGAGAAAAACTTACAGTATTAAGTAATTGGACCAATAAAACAAAAAGTATAAAATACAAAAAAAAACTAGAAAAAGAGTAAAAGAAACAAAGGAATCATTAAAGATAAATGCAGAAAGGAATGAGCTGGAAAATTAATGAAACTAACAGGTCCAAAACAGGTTGTAAAAAAAATTAACAAAACACAGACAAAACACTAATAATCTAATGGGAGGGGAGAGATTCCCTAAAACTGTAAATACTCAAAACTGGAACTGAAAAGAGGGGTTTAATCATCAAAACGAGTGCCAGGCATAGTGGCACACACCTGTAATCCCAGCACTCAGGAGGCTGAGGCAGGAGGATCACTGCAAGTTCAAAGCCAACTTAGGCTACATAGTATGTTCAACGCCAGCCAAAACTACACAGTGAGACCATCTCAGAGAAAGAGAGAGAGACAGACAGACAGAGAGAGAGGGACAGAAATTATAAAATTCTATTACACTGTATTACTTTACCAAATGTTTTTGGGAAACAAAAAAATGGGTAATTTTTCAAAAAAATGCAATTCACTGACCATCTAGAGATAGAAATCTTACACAAAAAATTATGATAGAAGAAACACAGAAAGTTAGAAGACATCTCCACACAAAGCATCAAAATAGCTGATTTTTACACAGGTAATTCTAAGAAATTCTTAAAAATCAGATAATATCAATGCTATTCCTATTATGAAAAACACAGAAAAGGAAGGAAAGCTTCCAATTTTGTTTAGTGAAATAAACATAACTGATTCGAAGATCAGACAATGACTACGCCAAAGAACAAAACTACAGATGAATTTCATTTATGAATAACAATATAAAATAAAGTTTTAAAAGCATACTAGAGTTTCTGATGCAGATTCCTCAGCCTTCCATCACAGACCCATCAGCCTCCTGGTACAGACGCATAAAGAACAGTGCAGTGAGCTCCAGACATTCAACTGGATCTTTCAGAGCTCCAACGTGCAGACAGACCTTCTGCACTCTTCCACATTCGACTCCGGGAGGCCATTCTGGTCTTTTAAAACCCTCAGAAAATTATTAAGGGCACTGCCCAGACCCTCAGCATCAGACTTCTGGGAAGATGACAGAGTGGTGAACAACAGAAAAACACCATCTCCGAGATTTGATACAGGCACTGGAATAAAGCAACATGGGGAAGAGAAGGAGGTAAGTGAATCCCTGGAATCCAGCGAGGATCTTAATTGAAAAATGAAACCCACGGGGAGAGAGGAGGAAGAGGTAGCAAACAATGTTTTCTCCCTAAGCCTGGACTCACTGCCTGGGAGGTGCAGCTCAAACCTGCAGATACACAGTGACTACTGGCCATCCTAAAAGCCTCCACAGAGATACACACCAGTGGATTAGAGCAGTGGACAGCAGACTGCAGTGGCTAGTGAGTTACTCAGGTTTAGACATCCTAAGAAGCAGATTGGTCAGTAGCCACTTTTGCAATAGGCCAACTGGGCTTGGGACTTAGAGCAGTTACTGGCTGGCTCCATCTAGCCACTCCAAGTGTCAGGGTAAGGTGAAAAAAGTTCAAGTGAGCAGGAGGTCAAGTTCAAGCCACCAGGAGGCACACAAAGTGTTTCAGGCTGAGCAAATTGGGTTCTAGACTCACACCCAGAAACTAGCCTAAACTTAAGCACAACTAAAGGTGCAGGCTTGCTGGAACCATGCACTACTCCACCGCCAATCTACAGCTGGCTTGCTGGGATTAAGCAACACAGATCTGGGCTCTGTCTGCCCATCTGTCTACCAGTGACAGCAGAGACACAACCTGAAGTGAACACTTCTTTTTCTTTTTTTGTTTGTTTTCTTCTTTTTGTTGTTGTTCTTGGTTTTGCTATTTTCTGAATTGTTTGTTCTTGCTTTTACAAGTATGAATACTGTCTCTAGTTGTTCAGTTCTGTTCTTGTCTTTATTGTTTTGTTTTGCTTTTGCTTTGAGACAAGGTCTCACTGTATAGCCCAGGCTGGCCTTGAACTCACTATGTAGCACAGGTTCACAGCAACCCTCTTGCCTCAGCTTCCCAAGTGCTGGGATTATACATATGCATCACCACATCAGGCTTGTTTTTATTTCTTCCTTTTCTCTTTCACTCCTGTCTTCTTCACCAGTTTCCTAAAGTTCACATAATCTTCCTTTGTTTCTAATCTCTTCCTCTTCTATTTCTCTAATTTCCTTCTGCCCAGGTCCCTTTCAAATTTTTCCCCTGTTAGTAAAAATCACCATATTGAGGGCACATTTACTATATACAATCTTCTGGCTTGTTTTAGATTTTGTAATATAACCACAAATCTAGTTCATATGGTTAAAGGTGGCAAATTAATAGTTAACCACAGTTTGTCATTTTCTATGTTATGTTTGATGCTACTGTTATTGCTGATGGTACTACTTTAGCTAAAGTGACATAATTGTTCTAATCAGTTGTTCTTCCTGGTAACCAAGACTGAGATTGCCTAATACATATAAAGGAAAGGCCATCAACATCACAGCAGACTTCTCAACACAAATCTTCAAGTCAATGAGAACTTGTAATGAAGTATTTCAAGCCCTAAAAATAACTTCCAACCCAGAATGATGTACCCTACAAAACCATTTTTCCAAACTGATGAAGAAGTAAGATATTTTTCCATAATAAAGAACACTTGAAGAAATTCAAGACCACCAAAACAGCACTCCAAAATGTTCTAAAGGTCATTCAAGAAAGAGCTAACAAGGACTACAATGTCATGAACCCCAAAAGAATAAATCCACCAGGCAAGGCAAGTTATTAAACTGAGGAGGAAAAAAAAAAGGGAACCAACAACAGGAAAATAACATGACAAGGATAAGTCAATTCATATCACTGATAACCATCAATGTAAATGGTCTCAATTCATCAATCAAAAGAAACAAATTGGCAGAATGGATCAAAAAAACAAGATCCAACAATATGCTCCATACAAGAAACACATTTAACTCAGCAATAAATTCACAGACTGAATGAATGACAAATAATATGTCACACAGTAGGAACCTGGAAAAAAGCAAAGGTAGCAATTCTACTTGCAGACAAACTGGATTTCAAGCCAAGACCGATTAAGAGAGACAAAGAAGCTCACTACATACTTATAAACAATCCAAGAGGAAGAGATAAAAATCATATATATACTCCCCAAATACTAGTGTACCCCACTATATAAAATAAATATTAATGGACCTGAAAAATCAAATAAGCACTAATACAACTGTAATGAGGGACATCAATATCCCACTGTCACAAATAGATCAGCCAGACCCCCCAAAAAAATTAACAAAAAAATACTAAAACTGAACCAAATTTGTGAACAAATGGTCTTAGTAGATGACCACAATGTTCTACCCCACAATATCATAATACATTCTTCTCAGCTGTACATGGGACATTATCCAAAACAGATCACATGCTAACTCATAGAACATCCTTAAGTAAAAGGAAAGGAACTGAAATTATACCATGCATATTATCAGACCATAGTGCAATGAAGTTGGAAATCAATGGCAAAAGAAACCACAAAAACTTCATTAATACATGGAAATTAAATAACATCCTCCTGAACAACCAATGGATCAGAGATGAAATTAAAGAAGAAATTAGTTTCTACAATTAAACAATAATACCAATAAAACATACCCAAACTTATGGGACACAATGAAAGTAGTCCTACAAAGGAAATTTATAGCAGTGAATTCTCATATCAGGAAAACAGAGCAAGCTCAAATAAACAACCTAATGTTGAACCTCACGCTTCTAGGAAAAAAAGAGCAAGTCATGCCTAAAGCTTGTACAAGGGAGAAAGTTATAAACATCAGAGCAGAAATTAATGCAATGGAGACAGAAAACAATATAAAGAATCAATGAATTGAAGAATTGGTTCTGTGAAAGATCAAATGTAACTGACAAACCCATAGCCAATCTTATTTAAAAAAAAAAAGAAAAAATTTGAATCCATATAATTAAGAATAAAAAGGGTAAAATCACAAGAAATCCTACAGAAAATCAAAAGATCATCAAAACCTGTATTTTAGTAAGATGGAAAACAGAAGAAACCAACAGATTCCTAGGTACAAATGTATTACCAAAGATGCATCAAGAAGATATAAAAATTCTAAATAAACCAGTATCAGTCAATGAAATTAAAGACATAATTAAAAATCCACCAACAAAGAAAAGCCCAGGCCCTAACAGATTCACTGCTGAATTCCACAAAAATTTAACAGACTGCAGGGAATGGCGGTTGGTGCATGTCTGTAATCCCAGCACTCAGGAGGCTGAAGAAGGAGGACCACCACAAGTTTGAGGCTAACTAGGGGTACATAGCTAAGTTTAAAGCTAATGTGAACTATATAACAAAACAAAACAAACAAACAAAAAAACCGTAAGATCTAATGCCGCTACTTCTCAAGCTCTGTAATGAAGTTAAACTGGAAGCAATACTCCCAAATGCATTCCTAGAAGCAAGCATTATCCTGATACCACAAAGAGAAAAGGATCCAACCAAAAAAGGGAATTACAGGGCAATCTCCGAATAAGCACAGATGCAAAAATCCTCAATAAGATTACAGCAAATCAAGATTGCATACCATGCCTGAGTAGGATTCACCCCAGGGATGCAGGGATGGTTCAATATATCTAAGTCAATAAATGTAACACATCACATTAACAGAACAAAGGACAAAACCATATGATCATCTCTATAGATGCACAAAAAGCATCTGAAAAAGTCCAATACCCATTCATGAATTTAAAAAAAAAAACTACAGAAAACTGGAATGGATGGTCTTTAACTAAATCTGATAAAAGCCATCTATAACAAACCAACAGCCAACATCAAGATACATAGACAAAAGTTCAAAGCTTTCACTCTAAAATCAGTATGCAAACATTAGCCAGAGCAATTACATGAGAAAAAAATGAAAGAAAAAGGATAGGAAAAGAAGAAGTTAAATTGTCATTATTTGTGGATGACATGATACTCTATAGAGAAGACCCCAAAAACTCCACCAAAATACTTTGAGATTTACTTATTTTTTTTTTGCAGCACCGGGGATTGAACTCACAACCTCGTGCCTGGCAGACAGGTGCTTAAGTCACTGAGCCAAACTCCCAGCCCTAGTTTTTTTGAGGCACGGTCGCACTGTGTAGCTCAGGCCAGCCTTGCACTTGCGTTGTACCTCAGGGCCGGCCTCGAACTCACAACGCTCCTCCTACCTCAGCCTCCTGAGTGCTGAGATTAAAGGCGTGCGCCACCACGCCCGGCTTACTCTGAGATTTAATAACCACATTCAGCAGGGTAGCTGAATATAAAGTCAACACTCAAAAATCAATAACATTCCTGTACCCAAATAACAAACTCACTGAGACAGAAATTAGTGAAAAAACACCTTTCACTATAGCACCCAAAAAATTAAAGACCTGGGAATCAATCTAACAAAGGAAGTAAAAGACCTTAATTGAAAACTATAGTACTCTGAAAAGGGAGATTAAGGTATCAGAAAACGGAAGGATAACCCTTGTTCTTGAATAGGAAGAACTAACATACTGAAAATAGCAATACTTCCCAAATTGTTACATGGATGTAATGCAATTCTGATCAAAATAACATTAGCATATCTCACAGAATTAGAGAAAACAATTTTAAAATTCATTTGGAGCCAGAAGAGACCTAGAATAACAAAAGCAATCCTGAGCAACAATGGCAAGGCAGGTGGCATCACAATCCCTGACTGCAAATTATACTACAAAACTACTGTGACAAAAACAGTGTGGTACTGGCAATAAAAACAAACCTGAAGATCAATGGAATAGATGAGAAGATGCAGAAACAACTCTAAACATACTCAGTCACCTTATCTTTGGCAAAGGAGCCAAACATCTTCACTGAAAGAAAGCCTCTTTAGCCAGGCGTGGTGGCGCACACCTATAATCCCAGCACTCGGGAGGTTAAGGGAGGATTGTTGCAAGTTCAAGACCAGCTTGGGCTACAAAGTGAGTTCAAAGTCAGCTTGAATTGTGTAGTGAGACCCTGTCCCCCAAAAAAAAAAAAAAGAAAGAAAGAAAACCTCTTTAATAAATGGTGTTGGAAAAATGGTGCCAAAAATTAAAACTAGACCCATATCTCTCACCATGCACTACACTAAAATTGAAATGGATTGAAGCCCTAAATATTAAAACAGAAACACTAAATCTGCTGGAAGAGAGAACAGGTAAAACTCTTAAAAACATAGGTATAGGTATAGGCAAAGACTTTATGAATAAAACCCTGATCAAACAGAAAATATTACAAAGAATCAAAAACTGGGATCTCATCTTATTAAAAGCTTTTGCACAGCAAAATAAATCACCAACAGAGTAAAGAGACAACCCACAGAGTAGAAAAAAACTTTTGCCAGCTAAATCTCAGACAAAGAGCTAATATCTAGAATATATAAAGAACTCAAAAAATTCAGATGCCCCAAATTTAAAGACTCAATCCAAAAATGGGCCTTTGAAATGAATACATACCTAAGTACAAATGACAAATAATACATGAAAAAATGTTCAACATCACTGGTCTTTCACGAGATGCAAATTAAAACAACAGTGAAATTCCATCCCAGAAAAATGGCTATTATCAAGAAATCAATAACAAATGCTGGATGGGTTATGAGGAAAAAGGAACCCTTCTCCACTGTTGGTGGGAGTGTAGGCTGGTGCAACCAATGTGGAGATTCCTCAAAAAACTAAAACTAGAGGTTCCATTTGACCCAAATATTCCTCATCTAGGTATTATCCCAAAAGAATTAAAAGCATCTTAGTATAGCGATATAGTTACACCCATGTTTATAGCAACACAATTTGTAGTAACTAAATCTTGGAAACAGCCCAGATACCCATCAACCAATGAATGGATAAAGATGTGGCTTCGATACAACAGAATACTACTTTTCCATAAAGAAGGATAAACTCAAGACATTTTTAGCTAAATGGCTGCCCCTTGAGGTCATAATCTTAAGCGAAATAAAACAAACACACATGTTTAAATACCACATTGTTTTTCTGGTAGGAGAAACCAAAAGTGTAAATGAGGACTAAAATGTATAGTAGATACTGGGAAATAGGAAGAAATGTTCAAATGAGAAGGGGAACAAGGGAGGGGAAGGGGAAAGGAAAGAAAGGACAAGAGAAAAAGAATATAAGGAAAAAATGGAAATAAATCTTTTGTAAATAAGGAGGTTAGAGGGGTTGAAGGGAAGGGGAAGGGAACGAGGAGAAAAGAAGCTGTAAGATACATCAAATACAGGTACAAATTTCTATGTGAATGTTATTATGTGTACCTAAAATGTGCCAATAAAAAAGAAAAAAATTTCATTATGCAAGAAAAAAGCATATTAGCATACAGAATCCAACAGTAGTTAGAAGATCAAATCATCATGACTAAGTGTGGTTTATTCTATGATGGCATGAATATTTCAATGGGAAATTCATTAATAAACTCAATCATATTAATGAAGCAAAGGAGAAAATCATAATAAAAAGATGCTGAAAATATATCTCACAAAATTCAACAGCCTTTCTTGTTAAAAACACAAAATAAAATGGGTATTGGTAGATATTTCCTTAACATAACAAAATATAAATACTTGAGTCTAAAAGTCAGAGCTATCTTAATGAGGGAACACCTGATGCTTTCTTACTAAAGTCAGAAAAAAGATACAGTATCAACTATTTTACCTATAGATTAAGTATAAGTATCTCTATGCCAAAATGCTTGGGACCAGAAGTGTTTCAGATTTCATCCCCCCACCACCCCAGATTTTGGGAAACTTGCATATATATAAACATAGGGATAGGAATCAACTATAAACAAGAAATCTTCGGTGGGGGGGGGCTTCAAGGTGTTTACACTAAGGTTCTCCAAATACCCACTTCCTAGCAGAACAATCATAAATAATGAAAATTTTTAAAATACCACATTAAGAGCATACAGCAAATGAAGAAACATGTATTCAAGAAATCTACAAAATACTAAAGAACATTAAGAATTTGTGCCCTTGAACTTCAACACACACTCCTTCTACCAGCACCCCCCAACCCCTCAACTAGTCCCTCCCCCACCCTCCCCACCTCGGCATACTAAAACCTCCACCTTGGGCAATTATGACTAAGAATACCCCGTGTGGAAGTCAAGGACCAAAGAAACAACAGGCATTCAGCATTTCTCACTCCTATCCTAACTCTGTGTTACAAGGCTAAAATTGTGTCCCTCTTCATCCGTGCAGACCCAAAAGGATATCACAGAACAGAGGATTTACTATATATGTGAGAGCCATGGACACTGGTGTCCCCATTGCCCTCACCTTTGTTCGTTCATAAGACACAGGTTCCACACTGTGTGAGGCGAAAGATTACAGCCCAAGATTACGACCAAACCCAGCACAGTGCCCTAAATGCAAGGGTGCCTCTCCAAGAGGAAGCCCCTGGTCACACACCATCTCTAGAGCAATGGCTCAGAGCTTATAACCAGAGAGGAGCAGAAGCACAAAAACCTCCAAAGCTATTCCCAAATATGGGAAGTTGAAACATAAGGGTACTCTTGAAAACAATAAAGATTTTAATAGTAAGCAACTGACTAGAGGTCAGTAACTCCATGAGAACAAGAAACTAAACCACAAGTCACCTATTAGATTAACAAAGAGAACTAGGGAAACAAAATGTGAAATAGACCCTTCCTGTGGTCAGAACAAACCTGAAACTGGAGAAAAAACTATTGCTGCACTTAAACAAGTATGTGTACACCCATGCTCAAAGGAGCATTATTTACAATAGCCAAAAGATGGAAACATTACCAATGCCCACTTATGAATAATACATAAACAAAATGTATTATATACACACAGTGAAATATAATTCAGCCTTTAAAAGTAACAAAGTGGACATGTGCTACAACATGGATGACCTTTAAGGACATTATGTGGGTGAAATAAGTCACAAAACGACAAATATATGACCATTTTTACATGAGGTATATATAGTATTCATATTCACAGAGATAGAAAGCAGAATGATGGTTCACAAGAGCCGATGAGAAAACAGATGTGCATGTTCAATGGGTAGAGTTTCCATCAGGGAAAATTATGTACTGGAGACAGATATGATGATTGCAGAACAATGTGAATGTACCTAACAGCATGCACCTTTATATACAGAAATTATTAATTTTTATGATGTATGGAAAAATTTCTAATAAAACAGTCATCATAACCATATTCTCAGAACCAAAAAGAACCATGTTTTAAAAAAGCAAATGAAGTTATGATGACAACGTGTCATCAAGTAGAGAGTATTAATAAAGAGACGGAAACTGTGTGTGTGTGTGTGTGTGTGTGTGTGTGTATAAAACACACACATACCACCAAATGGAAGCTCTGGAGTTGTAACGAAAGTAACAGAAATGAAAAATTCATTTGAGGGTCTCAAAAATAAATGTGAATTAGCACAAAAATCAGTGAACTTAAAAAAAATTGATATATCCAATATAAAGAAAAAAAAAAAGAGGGCTGGGAGTTTGGCTCAGTGACTTAAGCACCTGCCTGGCAGATGCAAGGTTGCGAGTTCGATCCCTGGTGCCACAAAAAAAATAAAGAAAGAAAAAAAAGAAAATGAACAGAGACTCAAGAGAAATATGGACGTTGTCAATCAAATCAACATTCATGTGATGGGAACACCAAAGCAGAGAAGGGGCAGAAAACTATTGGAATAATGATTAAAATTATCCTAGATTTGATGAAAGACATTAATTTACACAACTAAGATCAAAGAACTCTGAGTAACATAAGCACAATATTCAGGTGTATGGGCAGGGAGGGAAAGAGAAAATCTTTAAAACAACAAGGGAAAAACTATGCATCAACCACAAGGGAACACTGATAAGATTAACAGTTGACATCTGGGTGTCACCAATGGTACACAACTGTAATCCCAGCGTTGAGAAAAGTGAGGCAAGAGGATCACAAGTTTGAGGCCATTCTGGGCTATATAATAAGTCTAAGATCAGCCTGGGCTACATAGCAAGTTTTAGTAAAAATAAGTAAGCAAGCAAACAAGATGTCAACTAAATATCCAACTACAAATGAAGAAAATGGAAAATGATAAACAAGGTTAATATAACAAACTATGGACATACACCTGCTCTCCTTTCCATTCTTAGCTTCTTTAAAAGACAAACAGTTGTAATAATACTTTTAGACTTATCGTATATGTAGATGTAAGATACACAAAAACGGCAGCGCAAAAAGGAGAAAGACAGAGTAAGAGCCAGGAGGTACGACTGAGAGATATGATAAATGAGTAATTTTTTACAAAATTTATTATAATGAAATACATACTGGTATTAACCCCCCTCAAGTTACTCCCCCTCACTTCAAGCACACATACTCTATCATTCTTGCCACTTTCTGAAGCAATTCTAGAAGTCCTCTTTTATGTCTTTAGCTCCACTGTCATGGCTGTCTTGATGTTCTGAATCAATTCAAAACATTTACCTTTCATGGTTACTTTTATTTTGGAGAAAGAGCCAGAAGTTGCACAGTGACAGATCTGGTGATTAAAGTGAATGAGGACATACTGCAATGTGGTTTTTTTTGTTTTGGTTTTTGGTTTTTTTTTTTTTTTTTTTTTTTTGCAGTAGGGTCGCACTATATAGTTCAGGCCGGCCTTGCTCATGTTGTAGCCCAAACCAGCCTTGAATGCTCCACCTACCTCAGACTCCCGAGTGCTGGGATTAAAGGTGTGCACCACCACGCCCGGCTGCTGCCATGTTTTTTACAAGTCTGCACTTCTGTTGGATGGCATGTAACAGTAGCAATGACCAGTTTTTTATCATGCCTCATAAAAACACAAAAGGACTTCCAGAACCTGCTTTGGAAAGTGGCAAAAATGATGAGGCGTATGAAGCCAGGAAGAGCATTTTGAGGGGGATTAATGGCAATTTTACTGTAATAAAACATTTTAAATTTAAACAATCACTGTATATTTTGATCACCACTTGTACATAAGAGTAACAATCCTCTCTCACTTGAATTGTTAAATTTGAAGTAGATCTTGAAAGCAATCACTAAGACATAATATTTTTAATGATGGAAAAGAACATTAAAAATAATTATTGTAGAAAATTCACATAATGCAAAAAAATAGTAAAAAAGAAAAAGGGGAAAAATGAGATACATACAAAATAAAAACAGAGCCATGACAGTGGCACACATCTATAATCTCAGCACTCTGGGAGGCTGAAGCTGGACAATCACAAGTTTGAGCCCAGCTAGGACAATTTAGCAAGATCTTGTCTCAAAAAATAAAGACTAATGTGAGGGGAGGGATACAGTTCAGTGTCAAGGCCCCCTGGTTCAATTCCCAGTACCACAAAAAGAGCAAATGTAAATCCAACTATATAAATAATAAGACTAAATATGAATGGATTAAACAATCTACTCAAAAGGTGGCACAAACCCATTACCCCAACAACTCAAGAGACAGAAACAGGAGGATCAAAAGTTTGAAGCCAGCCTAGGTAGCTCAAGAAGCCCTAATTTAAAACAAAAATTTGTAAAGGTTGGAGATGTAGCTCAGTGGTAGAGTGCTTGCCCAGCATGTGCAAGACTCTGGGTTCATTCCCTAGTATTAAAAAAAAAAAAAAAAAAAAAGACATAGGCTGTCCAATGGAATAAAACACAAGAGCCAGTGATGTACTATCCATAAAAGACACACCTAATACTCAAAAACAAAAAGGGACACAGAGTAAAAGATTGGAAGACAATATGCAAAGAGCAAACATAAATTGAAGCAGCTATATACTAATACCAGACAAAGCAGACTTTAAAACAAGGCTAGAGGTAAAAAAGGGTATTTTGTAATGACATAAGCAACGAACAAACATAAAACAAGTACAAACACACTGTATGTTCAAAAAACTCAAAAAGACATGAAACCAAAACTACTTACTACCCCTACGGGTAGAACAACTAGGCAGATGAGCAAAGGAGATAAGAGACTTGAAAAACACAATAAGCTAACTTGACTATACAGTAATCTATACAGTTCTCCACTCAACAATGCTTCATTCTTCTCAAGTGTACATGCAATGTTCTCCAGGTTAGACTACATGTTAGGCCATAAGACAAGGCTCAGTAAATTTAAAAGGATTGAAACCATACAAACTATTATCTCTAAATGCAATGCGAAGGAATGAAATTAGAAAGTAATCAGAGGAACATCTAAGAAATTTACAAATATGTGGAAACTAACCCACTTCTAAATGACCAGCAGGTCAAAGAAAAAAACACAAGGGAAATAAAAAATACTTTAAGATTAAAGAAAATGAAAACACCACAATACCAAAAATTTTTAGATGAAGCTACTGTCATGCTTGACAAGAAATGTATAGCTTCAAACCAATCCCCTAAAAGAGCAGGAGATGTGAAGTAATAAATTTGAAAAATAGAACAACAGAAAATAGAGTTGGGTCCTTAAAAATATCAACAAATTCACAAACCTTCAACTATACTGACCTCTCTAAAAGAGACTCCAATTTCTAAATTCAAGCACTAACGTTGATACCAAAACCAGATAGACAGCAAAAAACAAAAAGGA
Organism: Dasyprocta punctata; assembly: GCA_004363535.1. Lineage (NCBI taxonomy): Eukaryota > Metazoa > Chordata > Mammalia > Rodentia > Dasyproctidae > Dasyprocta > Dasyprocta punctata. Next base: position 30,757 of record RJWM01011599.1, on the reverse strand, counting down.
AAAATACAGATCAATGTTAATACAGACATAAAAAATACTAGCACACTAAATTCAACTATACAGTAAAAGGATTACATACTATACCCAAATGGGATTTATTCCATGACTGGAGGGCAGTTCAATTTAAGAAAATCAATGTGATGCAACACATATAGAACAGAAGAGGGGATAAAACCACATGACTACCTCAATCTATCCAATACTACTATCATACAAAAAAATCACAAGAAAACAATAGGTCAATATTTATTATGAATAGCCATGCAAAAATCCCCAACAAAATCAATCAAACACAATACAGCAACAAATAAAAAGGATTATAGTTTATGCACCATGACCAAACTGGATTTACTCCACAAATGCAAAGTTGGTTTATATCTAGTAATTAATGTAATACACCATATCAACACAACATGAAACAAAAAAATCTGATCACCTAAGGTACAGTAAAAGAATCTAACATCCCTTCATAATAAAAATACTCAGAAAATTAAGAATAAAAAGAAACTTCCTCAACTTGATAAACAGTATCTATGAAATCCTTAGAGCAATGATTGAGAATGCCTTTTCTCCATATCCTCACCAATAAGTATAGTCTTAAACCGAAGATATTCCAATTGTTTGGTGTTTTTTTGGTTTTTTTTTTTTTTTTTTTTTTTTTTTTTTTTTTTTTTTTTTTTTTTTTTTTTTTTTTTTGCAGCCCCGGGGATCGAACTCACAACCTCACACCTGCCAGGGCAGGCGCTTAAGCCGCTGAGCCAAACTCCCGGCCCGTTTGGTGGTTTAACACTGGTTTAATTTGCATTTCTAACAAGTAATGGTAGTAATGACATTCTCACATACTTAGATAACTTGTGTGTCTTTATGACATGTCTGTTCAAATCACTTATCCATTTTTAATCTATTTTATTATAATTCTATCTCAAAAACTTCCTTTATACATTCTGGATGTAATTCTTTTACCTGATATGTCATTTACAAATATTTTTCCCCAGTGTGTGTCTTGCTTTTTCATCTCCTTAACAGTATCTTCGAAGATCAGACATTCTCAATTTTAATGAAGGCTAATCTATCAATTTTCTTTTATGCACAATATTAAACTTTTGAAATAGCATCTAAGAAATCATTGTATGTCCCAAAATCATAAGTTATTTTCCTATGCTTTCTAGTTTTAGTCTTGCATTTTACACTTAGGTCTATGACTCATTTTAATTTTTGATTCATATTAAATACTAACCAAAGGTCATTATTTTACATACAGAAATCCAATTATTCTACCAGAAGATTCCTTTTTTTTAAACTTCCTTTTTATCTTTAATGAAAATTTACCATGTATGAAAATATTTGTGGAATCTATATTCAATATCACTAGTCTATTCATCTACCCTGATGCTAATATGGAACTGTTTTGATTACTGTAGCTTTATAATAAATCTCAAAATCAGGTAGTGTAAGTCTTACAACTAGTCATCTTTTTCCAAGGTTAGCTGGGCTATTCTAGATCCTTTACATTTCCGTATTAACTTCAGAATCAGCTTTCCAATTTCTACAAATTTTTACTCTTCTTGGATTTTAACTATTATTCTCTTTGAATCTATAGACAAATTGAGAAAAATTAATACTTTAAGAAGACCAAATCTTTCAAACCATGCATGCAGTATGTGTTCATTTACTTAGGTTTTGTTTAATTTCTATCAGTAATATTTTATATTTATCAGGTATAAATCTTTCACTTCTTTTTTCAGGTTTATCCCTAAGTATTTTCTTATGCCTTCCATTTTTAAAATTCAAGGGGCCAGACATGTAGCTCAGTGGCACAGTAACTGCCTGCCAAGCGCAAGGCCCCAGGTTCAATTCCCAGTGCCAAAAAAAAAAAAAAATCAGTTTCTGGGTTGAGAATATAGTTCATTGGTAGAATGCACGAGTTCCTGGGTTCAATTCCAGTATCCCTCCAAAAAAAAGTTATGAAGTTAAAATTCAATGTGATTGTTCACTGCTAGCATATAAAAATATAATTAGTTCTTGCATATTGATCTAGTATCCTAGAACTCTGCTAAAACTCATTTACCTGTTCTAATAGTTTTTCTGGCAGCACCAGGGATCAAACTCACAGCCTCATGCCTGCCAGATAGGTGCTTATGCCACTGAGCCAAACTCCCAGCTCTAGTTTTTCAAGGCAGGGTCACACTATGTAGCTTAGGCCAGCCTTGGGCTCGCATTGTAGCCCAGGCGGACCTCAAACTCACAACGCTCCTCCTCCCTCAGCCTCCGGAGTGCTGGGATTAAAGGCATGCGCCACCACGCCCGGCTCTAATAGCTTTTCTGTATAGAATTTTCTATATAAATGATCACACTGTCTTCAAATAAAAATGGTTTTCCAAAGTAGATGCTTTTTTTTTTTAACTGCCTCACTGTGTTAGATAGGATCTCCAGTACAGTGCTGAATAAAAGAGAACTGGTGAAAAGAAATATTCTTAGGTTATTGCTAATTTCAGAGGGAAAATATTCAACCTATTACCATTAAGTACAATGCTAGCTATAGATCATTCATAGGTGCTCTTTTTCAAGCTGAGGGATTTCAATCCTAGTTTTCTAGGGTTTTTTAAAAATCAAGAATGTTAGCCGGGCGTGGTGGCACACACCTTTAATCCCAGCACTTGGGAGGCTGAGGTAGGAGGAGCGGAGTGAGTTCAAGGCCAGGTTGGGCTACAACACAAGCGCAAGGCCAACCTGAGCTACATAGTGCGACCCTGCCTCAAAAAACCAGGGCCAGGGGTTTGGCTCAGGGGCTTAAGCACCTGCCCTGGCAGGTGCAACGTTGTGAGTTTGATCCCTGGTGCCACAAAAAAAAAAAAAAGATCAAGAGTGTTAGATTTTGTTCCTGCTTTCTCGGCATCTATAGAGATGACACAGGGTTTTGTTTTTTTTAGTTTAATATAATGAAAATGTTAATTGATTTTTCAAATATTAAGCCCACAGGCTTTATTGAAAGAAATCCTACTTGATAACGAGGTGTATGTTGTATTGTGTGTATTACTGTACACAAACACACATATATATTCTATTGGTAAAACTCTGTCTAAAGTGTTTAGATCAATGTTTATGAGGAATACTGGTCTCGAGTTTCTTTTTCTAACAATATCTTGATTAGTTATCTGGTCAACGTTGGCCTCAAAATGAAGGAATATGTCCTCCTCTTTAATTTACTAAAAGAGTTTTTGTAAAATTGGTACTGTTTTCTCCTCAAATTTTGTAGAATTCACCAGTAAAGCTGCCCAGGCCTAAAGTTTCCTTCTGGGAAGTTTTTAACAGAGAACTCATTTCTTTAACTGATACAAGGAGATTCAGTTACTTTGCTCTTAAGTGAGCTTTAATACTTTTTACCTTCCAACAAATTTGAACATTTCTCTTAAACTATCAAAACTTGCATAAAGTTTTTCATATTTACTACCTTTTTAAACATTTATAGTTTGCGATCACGTTACCTCTGTTGTATCTTTTTCCTTTCTTCCCACCCTAGAGATCTGTCATTTTACTGATCTCAAAGAACCAGTTGGTTTTCTTGGTTTCATTTCAATGATTTTCTCTACTGTTTTTCTATTTCCTTTTGTGTTAGATTCTACTCTAACTTTGATCATCTTCTTTCTTCCCTGTTTTGGGTTTCATCTGCTCTTTTCTAGTTCCTTTAGTCAGAATCTGCATTACTCAGCTTTCTGTTGCTAGAACAAAGCCGGGCGTGGTGGTGCACGCCTTTAATCCCAGCACTCGGGAGGCTGAGGTAGGTGGAGCATTGTAAGTTCGAGGCCTGCTTGGGCTACAATGTGAGCACAAGGCTGGCTTGAGCTACATAGTATGATCCTGCCTCAAAAAACCAGAGCCAGGAGTTTGGCTCAGTGGCTTAAGTGCCTGCCCTGGCAGGCGTGAGGCTGTGAGTTCAATCCCCGGTGCCGCAAAAAAAAAAAACAAGAACAAGAACAAAATACCACACACACAATTTAAAGAAGGAGTAATTTATTTTGGCTCACAGTTTTAGAGGCTCTAGTTTATGGTTAGCCGGCTTCAAGGCAGAAATATCATGGCAGGGAAAGCTGCTCAACTTATGGTACCAGTAAAACAAAAAGCCTGGAAGAGTCCAGAGAAAAGGGGGCTAGGAACCAGATATAGTTCCAAAAACCATGCCTTAATGAACTACCTAGACACACCCAAGAGTATGTTTTATTAACCTCCCAACATCTCTTAATCCAGTCAAGCTGACAACCAAGTTTAACTGTCACAAGCCACCCCTGAACAATTTGACAACCAAGAACATCACCTTAAACCATACTTAATCTCCAATAACGACAGTAAGAATTCTAAGATTATAATTCCACCTAACATGATGCAACTATCCTTTCTACAACCAAAAATACACTAATTCTTTCCTCAAAATCTCAACAGTTACAGCACTGTTCAGAAGTCGAAGTTCAAAGTCTCCTTTGAGACTCAAGGCAAATTCTTTGGTGTGAACCTCTGTAAAATTCAAAAAGCAGATTATATGCCCTAAAATACAATGGCCCTGGTAAACTTTTCAATTCCAAACAGTATTCTATTTGTCAGCATCCCAAGAGTCTGTCAATATATTCAAACTTTTCTTCAAAGTTTATTTCACCTTTTTTCATGGGCACTGCTTACCACATTTTCCCAAGATGAAATATCCCCTTCATAATCAATACGACCTTGAAAAATTTACTAGTCTAATAATACTATATACTGCAGTTTCAAACAGAAGTGAGGAAAACACAACTTTCTTTTAATATAATTCTATTTTTATCAAACGTTTAAGCTTTTACAAGAAAGAGCTATGTTTGTAAATTAAAGAAAGTAACTATGCTCTATCATATCATAGCAGGAACTTTATGTTCCAAATAGTTATAACACGGCTAACTAAGGGCTTTGTGTTAATAACACAGCAGCAAATAAGCATGGAAGCTCCCCAATATTCTGGACCTTCTGAACACGGAAACATTCTCCTCCCCTGACCATTCCACAAACAAAAATTAAAGATCCAAAGATGCTAAATTTTTGCCCTTGTCTCCATATTTCATCAGAGCAGGCCTAGGAAAAAAAAAAACAAAAAAACAGGCATTCTGGTAGGTCAAAGTGAGTATCACTTTACACGACATCCACAGGTCCAGAAGCATACAAGGTTCCATTTCCAGGAAGTGTATCCTGAAGAAATACTATTGATAAAATAGTCTCAAATTCCTGAAATGAATCACAATTTCATTTATTGTTATCACTACAAAAGTTGAACACTTATATTTAAAAGGAAAGAGAATGCCTAAGATTTTAATGGTTCAGTACACTAGCCAAAATTCTATTAGGGTAGCAGGGATGAATTCTGGCATGGAATATTCATTACTTTGTACTCGACTATTTCTAAAGGGACTGGGTGGGTGGAGATCCCTTTTAAAACCAGCAGGAAAAATAATACAAAATTAATGAGATGTTTGTCAGTAAGTACAAGTTCTTCCGTCTCCAGAGAAGCCTGCCTTACAAAGCGCCGGCATACTAGGGAGTCCCAGAGCATCAGCTCCGCCCTCCAGCCCACGTGCCCATCTCGCCCACTCCGGCAACGCGCGACCAGAAGCTGCAGGCGTCTCCCGCTCAACGTCAGTGTCCTGCCCCAGGTTTCCCACCTGCGCGCGCCGGGCAGCTCTTCACGCCGGCTGCCAACAGTGGGCCCTCACCCCAGGCACGCCGCGTCCAGACCCCCTGCAGCTCCGCTGGAGGCTGACGCGGTCAGGCACAGGGTGTCCTATGCACCCGAGCTGAGGCCCTGCAGCAAAGCTAGCGACGCCACAACCACACCCACCGGCGGCGCGGTGACAGCTGGTGAGGTTGGGGCGGCCCGCGCCCGGCTGACAGGTGCAGCCGCCGTCTTGGCCCCGCCCGGGCCGCAGCTCGGGTCCCACAGGCTCAGCGCGCGCGCTCACCACCTGTCCGGCCGGTGAGCGCGCGGCCGGCGGTGGACGCCCTGCCTGTTTCTCGAGGAGCAGCTAGCGGGGCGGCCAAAACTCCCAGGAAGAGGAGACTTTACCGGAGAGTGGGTCCCACGCAGGCAGTGTCAGTGCTCTCAATTTCCTGCAGAATCCGCTCGTGCTCCGGGACGGTGCCCAGACCCTCGCCGCTCTCCGCCATTTTGGCTGGAAGCTGAGGAGCCAGCGAGGCGCGGCGCCGCGCGAACGGCGGGGGCGAGCGGCAGGTGGCGCGAGCGCGAAGGGGCGGGGCGCGGAGGGGCAGGGCGGGGCCCGCGAGGGGTGCGGGAGGGGCGCCGGAGGGGCACGAGGGGCGCGGGAGGGGCCAGAGGGTGAGGTGGGGCTGGCTGCCAGCGCTTGAAAGATGTGCCCTCCCACTTTACCCCGCGACCTGCCCCTAGCAGTCTAGTGATGAGCCTTTGGGCTTTAACAGATAGGCCTGTATTCTGTGTGCCACACCCTCTATCACGCGCTGGGGATATCCTAGTAATGAAGGAAGTGGACCTTCAGTCACCCTCAATCTGTATTAAAAACCGTGGGAATCCTGTAATCCTAGCACTCTGCGAAGCCGAGGCAGCTAGGAGAACAAGTTCGAGCCCAACCTGGGCCATTTAACAAGATCCTGTCTCAAAATGAAAAATACAAAGGGGCAAGGGTTGACTACGGGAATGTTTAGCAAGAGGGCTTACTGTACTTTGAGCTATGGGGGCTCAGGAAGAGGAAAATGGGAACTTATGAAAAGGACAATGTAAGATTTACTTTAGGAATGAACGAAAATTGGAGTTGAGGACCATGGCCACTCCTCCAAGTGAATTCATACCCCTGCCTGAAGCAACTTTGCAGAGGCCAGTCAACTTGGAAATGAATTTTAACCACCAGAAAAATTAAATGAGAACTTAAAACACTTGAGGACGAAGATACAAGAAACCCAAGGCAATGTATTATTTCATGCTGAAGTCCTTGAACCTGGATGCCCCAAGGTAGCAGTAGTGGGATGGGGAGGAGTGCGCAGCAGAAAAGGGGGAAACCGGGGTACTGTACTCTAGTGGCTTGAGCAAAATTACAAGGGTAGAAAAAGAGCTGCTTAACAATATGATTATGGTTCACTGGTTAAACCAGTTTTCATGATCTAAACAACAACCAAAGAACATTAATCAGGAGCAGAGTATGAACCCAGCCTGAGGACAGGTATTTTTTGGCTTCCACTAATCCAGGTTACTGAGACTTTCTTTGAGTCAACCAGGCCCTTCTCTATCCAGGCACGTGACACATTCCCTTCAAAAAGCCTCTCTAGAAGCCTCCTTCCCCAGATTCCACACACATACACACACACACACACACAATCCTTAGAGGTGAAATTGCATAACCAGAGCCTGAGCTCTGAAGACAGTGTCCATCCCTGAATTCCACACAGCTGTGTGACACCTAATCCCTTTCTACCTCACCTTTCCCATCTGTAAGTGACAATAATGGTACAATATTGATGTCCCATACCATGTTTTCTACTGTTGATGTAACATAACCTCAAATTTAGTAGCTTAAAACAACTGAAGTATGTTATCTTACAGTTCTGTACATTAGAAGTCTGACACAGTTCTCACTGAGCTATAATGAAGGTATCAGCACAACTGTTTTTCTTTCCAAAGGTTCTAGGGAAGAATTTATTCTTTGCCTTTTCCAGCTTCTAGACGTCACCTACATTCCTTAGCTTGTGGCCCCCTTCCTTCGTGTTCAAAGTCAGCAACATCACATCTCTGACCATTCTTCTGTAGACATATCTCCCTCTAACTCTGATGAAGGCCAGTAAAGTTTCCCTGACCCATGTACTTGGATTGGACCCAACCATAGCACCAAGGTAATCTTCTATCTCAAGGTCCATAACTTAATCACATCTGGCACATTCTTTTGGTCAGGCACCATTCACGGGTTCCAGGGATTAGCATGTCTTTAGGGTGCCATTATTCTGCCTACCACACTTTGTAAGGGCCCTATAAACATTATTCATGCCTTTCTTCCTATTAATCCGGAATTTCTGTCCTCCTTGGAAAATCAGACTCAAAATTTATTTCCTTCATAAAGATTCCTCAAGCCAATCACAATCTTCCCCAATGACTACTAATTCAAGTTAGCACATTTACCTACTCCCGCATATGTTTTAATAATTTGCACTTGTTTTGGTTAGTTTATTAGTTTCTTTTTGTAATTTTGTGAGTTTTGTTCTGTAAATTTGATCCCAAGGGAAACTCAGTGCATGCTGGCTTGGAAGACAGTTAGTTGTTCCACCAGCAAATCCCATTTGCATGACAGTGAAGGTATCAAAGCCTCACCCGTTTCCACTCCTTTGTGGTACAGGAGAATCCAGACCTCCTCTGAGAAATCCCCACATCCGTGTGCTTCAAGAGTATGTGGCACTAAAAAATCACTTCCCAAATCCACCTTGTTAAGATCCTTGAGTTCAGATGACTTTGTTTTTAATTTGCAATTTCCTGTGCTTCTTCACATGCTATACACGGCTGAGAGAAAGCTGGACGGGTTTTGAAACCAAACAATGCTGAAGTTCTGAAGCCACTGGAAAGAGTTCAGGATGTTAGCGAAGAACACTCCAAACAGGTCTAAGCAGAGGGTAGGAGTTTAATCTGTGACTGGTAATAATTAAGAATTTAAAAATTAGTTTCTATAAACAGCTTTTATATGGTATTGACGTTAAATGCTACATCTTAAAATGTAGTGATATTTAGTCACTTTCATAGAAACCTACACTGCTAATAAATGTTACCTGAAATTCCCTGATACCCACCTTTATCAAGAGCTCCAATGTAAGAAAAAAATGTACAGACTTGTGTCAGAGGATATAAGCTTCATCCATTCCTGTGGTTGTCTAAAAATTTATCATTGGATCAAGTCAAATCTCTATATTTGAAGATTGGGCTATTCATATAATTTGTGCCTTTATTAAATTTTTGTTTGTTTTTTTGTTTTTTGAGACAGTGTCTCACCTTGTAGTAGAGGCTGGCCTTGAACTCACTATGTAGCCCAAGCTGGCCTCAAATTCAGGGTGATACTCCTGCCTCAGCCTCACAAGTGCTGGGGTTACAGGCATGGGCCACCACACCTGGCTTAAATAATTTTTTTAGCTTTGTTTTTCCTTAGCTGAGTTCCTCTCCAATTACTGAGACATCACTACTTGGTGTTAGCACAACCTAATTGCAGATTCTACTCTCAAGAGTGGAAAATAAACCTTTTGAAAATTGAATCAGAAACTGAATAATAAAAAAAAATGAGGACAGATTTTATTTCCTCCTACAAAGAGAATAAAAAGTTGGTTCTCTCTGCAGGAAATAGACTATCTTAGCTTAGAAGATAAGCATGACTACAGTTCAGCACTCTCAAGAATAAAACGAGGTAAGGTCGAGGAGAGCAGGTTAGGTAACACAGGCCAGCTTCCTATTTGGCACCTGTCTCCTGCTGGGGCATTCTTTTGCTCAACATTCATCATCCAGACCTTTCCCCCTTCTCTGCAATCCTGATGCCGCCTATCCAAACCCAGCTCCAGGTGTCCAGCTGTGGGAAGCGAGGTCTGCTTAGGCACTGCTCTCACCATGCTTATTTCAGTACCTGCTACCTCAACAGGAGCAGCAATATCTTCCCCACAATTCAAGATAAACTAAAGTCCATGTACCACTTCTCCTTCTGAAACAGCTTCTGCTGTTTCCTGTCTGTGACTTCTCACAGTTCTATTAATATCTGAAGGTTTTTGCTAAGAATTTAAAGCTAAATGTCCTAAATAACTGCTTATAGATTCATTCATTCATTTCTGCAGGACAAGTGATCAAATATAAGACCTTGAGCATGCTATGTAAGCACTGTATCACTGACTTACATCACCAGCCCGCTCTCAGTAGATTTTATTCATGAACACAGATATAGCAAATACAATGGACCCTTGACTTACAAACTCGATTTGTTCTCCAGAGCTGGTTGTAACTCAAGTTGTCAGTTGGAGACTCCGGCTCCTCTCTCAACCTTCCAAGTCTCTCTCCTTACACAGGCAGATCTCAGTGTCCTTAGAGAGACATTGGCCCAGGATTTCTCAATTAACCCATACAGGAGAGGATGTTGTAATGTTCTTTCCAGAACTCTTTAAGGGTTAAATCTGTGTCTGAGACCATCTGGTAGCACAAGCAGCCAGCATTCGAGTCATAACTCAAGACCTTGGTCTTAAATTAAAACTAAAATTATAGCTGGGCATGGTGGTGCATGCCTGTCATCCCAGCACTTGGGAGGCTAAGGCAAGAGGATCATTGCAAGTTCAAAACCAGCCTGGGCTACTAAGTGAGCTCAAGGCCAACCTGAACTACATAGCAAGACCCTGTCTCAAAAAGACAATCAATCAATCAATCAATCAATAAAGTAAAATTATGGCCCTAGCCTAAGTTGTTCATACGTCAGACTAGTTGTGACTTGAAAGTCAACTGTACATAAATGTGAAAGGAAAAAAAGGTTGTCCAACAGAGAAATGATCAGTCTGGTCTGAAGAAATCAGAGAGCAGTAGAGTAGACAGGCAGTTTCCACATGTATGTTGATTTATTTTGGAGCAGTGAATATTGACTCCCAGAGATTCATCCAGTATCTCTCTTCACAACTCCTGGGAAAAGAAAAATACACCAGGAAGACTGGCCAGGTAGGATTTGCATTCAGTGTCCAGTATGAAACCAACTAGCAAAGTAAGAATTTGATTTGTGAAAAACTGTTAGTCATTAACAACTTACCACAGTGACAGCCTCTTGTCTACAGACTAATAATCCCTCTTGGGGAAACTCCCTCAAATGAAGCTACAGAATGCAGCTACTAGTCTGGTATTTAACTACTTGGGGTCAGATTCCAAGTGTGTCTTACTAGATGTGAGGACTTAGGGAGTTACTTGTCTAAACTTCAATTTCTTCAAGTGTGAATTAGGGACATTAAGAGTTCCTAGCTCTAAAAGCCGGGCGTGGTGACGCATGCCTTTAATCCAGTACTTGGGAGGCTGAGGCAGGAAGATGCTTGTGAGTTTGAGACCAGCCTGGGCTACAAAATGAGTTCAAGGCCAGCCTGAACTGCATAGTGAGACCCTGTCTCTAAAAATAGGGCTGGGATTTAGTTCAGTGCCTGCCTAGCAGGTATGAGGTTGTGAGTTCGATCCCCAGTACCAGAAAAAAAAAAAAAGTCCCTAGCTCTCCAAATTGTGGTGACATTAAAGAAGGATATATAAGCCAGGTGTGGTGGCACATGCCTATAATCACTTGGAAGGCTGAGGCAGGAGGATCATTCCAAGTTCAAGACCAGCCTGGGCTACAAAGTGAGCTCAAGGCCAGCCTGAACTGCATAGGGAAACCCTGTCTAAAAAAGACAAAGAAAATAACAAAATCAAAGAAGGAGATATATATATATATATATATATATATATATATATATATAAAATATGCTTAAAGCTCAATTAACATTGGCATCGAGGTTACCAGGCATTTTTCAGTAAACCACTTAGCCCAGCATTTAGCTTCTTTGATAAAAAGTAGATGTGTAACTGTCCTTTTACCCTATCCATTAATAAAATAATATGATTATGTATCAGTGTGCATTGCACCCAAACTTCATTATTTCTGAATACTCAGTGGATGAAAACTGCCTGAAATTTATTTCCTGCTATTACAGGGGAAGAAAGGGGAACATGTGTTCAGGTTAGACTCCTGTGAGGAAAGTGGCTTTTTGTTGTTCCTGAGGGAGTACCATCCTCTGAGGCACATATTTTGCAAGTAACCACATGGCTGAGTCTGCCTGCACTTCCAGGGAGTGCTACTAGGTCAGGCAAGGGACAAGGGACACACTGTTCACTGTTCAGCCCTGTATCTTGCACATGCAAGTGCTCAGTGAATGTTTGTTAAATGAATGAGCTCTGTACAAATATGTATCACGTCAAGCTTAATGTTCTAAAAGTATGTCTTGCGAGGTGGGGTACCTCTCTCCAAAGACTCCTTTCCCTGCTCCTGGGAACCCTGTGGCAGATTTCTGATCTTTATCACCTCCAGACTATTACCGTCATTGAGATGTTTTTAAAAGAATTTTAGAGCCCTTCATATATAATCATAGGACTGTAACAAGCTGTAAAGTGCAAGCAGCCTTTATATACTGACTGTAGTAAACTAACCCTTCCAAGTGGATTCTAGGTACTCAGTCTAGACGTCCGGTTGGGAGGGGCTCACCGGCTTCTACCTTTTTGGTGCAGTGACACCTAGTGGTTATAGTTTGTAAGTGCAAGAAAATAAAAACCCAGCCTGGGCTGACTGGATTCCTGCTGCAAAAGCCTGTCCAGGAATGTGCTGTTCCATAAAGATCTGGACCCCACAGTGGAGAACAATAGAAGGAAATTTGAAATCAAAGCCAAATGAATCAGGCTTTCATGAAATATGGGCCAGTCATCAGAGGAGTTCAAAAGTAGCCCCTGGTTTTATTCATTCAACAATGATTTTTATTGAATATTAGCTGTATGACAGGTTCTGTGCTAAGCTCACAGAAAGGCTTGGGTCATGGGTGCGTGACCTATGCCATTGCCCTTGGTTTCCTCCTCTGCCATCACATCTCCATTGTTCAATCCACTGAACAATTAAAATACATTGCTAGAGATGTAACTCAGTGGAAGAGCACTTGCCCAGTGTGCACAAGGCCCTGGGTTCAATGCCCAGCACCACACACGAACAAAAGGCTCTTTTCTGAGTTTCTATTCTCTGTCTTTTCATCATACTTTCCCTGCCAATGTGTAACACAGATTATTGTCCCTTCTTCTCTTACTTCCTTTCTCCTTGCTGTTGGTTTTTCACTTTTCATCCTGTTCAATGCACTTTCTGTTCCTCATACTTCCTCCTCTCAGCTTTAATCCCCTTGGCCCTTTTCTCCCTCTCCTCTCGCTTGTCCTACTTTTTTTTCTGTCCTCTTGGCAAAAACAGGTTTAGAAATATAACTAAATGTAATGGAATAAAATAATTGTATCAAGCATTTACTCTAAGGCTGCTCTGTAAAATAACATCCATTGGGCCTTTTCCTTACTGTTTTGCTATTCTTCATAGCACTAATTACCACTTTTCTGTCTGTGTGTTTTTGGCCCCTGTCACTAAAATGCAAGCTCCCTGTGAGCAAGCAATTTCTAGGTCTTGATCTTGCTATATCAACACTACCTAAGTCACTGCCTGCCACATTTTAGTGGACCATTATTAGTTTACTGAATGAGTTAATGAGCATTTGCTGTGAATTAAGCAGTACATCAAATACATTTCATGTTTAATTCAAGTAATCCTTTCACTAGCTCTTATAGTAGTTGTAAAAGCAAGATTCAAACCCATGTCCTCTGGTTCCATTCACTTAACCACTACATAAACGAAACTTTCTCCCTGTGTCTTAGTTACTTTCCTTGTTGCTGAGACAAAATACCCAGCACCCAAAGTTAAAGGAGAAAAGTTTATTTTGGCTTACATTTTGTAGAGGTTTCAGTGCATAGTCAGCTGGCTCCAAGACAGGTGGCATGGCAGAGGCATCACAGAGGAGAAACAGTCCATGACCGAGGTGGGCAGGCAGAAGCCAACAAAGCAGCAAAGCAGTAAAGTAGTGAAGCAGCAAGCAACCACAACAGCCCTCTTTCTGTCCCTTATATTCTACTCTGGCTACCTACACTTAAGGTGGGCCTTCACGTTATCCACACCCAAAACCATGCCAACCAGTGGACTAATTTAGTAATCATGCACCCTTTATCCCAGTGTCACACACTCTAGATCCAGCCACCTCTGAAAAGCCCCACCTCTGACTGCATGAAGCTTTGTGGGGACATACAGACACAAGCCATAGCACCTTCTTGGCTCCCAAAGTTTTCTCTAGTATTGCAATGAGCAGCTAATAATATCAGTTATATATGCAGCAATAATTGGGCAACTATACAACCCATTCTGCTCGGTGACCCAAGACTTTCCTTGGTGTTCCAGGTACAGCAGGTCTCAGTCATAGTTGGGCCTACATTTATTTCTAAAGAGTTCCCTGGACTCCATCTTATACCCACAATATGTAGAATACTATACACTCTCATTGGAGGATAAATGAGGTCATGGTATTATATTGGTATAAAATATACACATTCATGAATTTTTTTTTTTGAGATGAGGTCTCACTGTACAGTTTAGGTTGGCCTTGAGTTCACTAGGTAGCCCAGGCCAGCCTCAAACTCACAGTGATCCTCCTACCTTAGCCTCCCAAGTGCTTGTACTACAGGTGTGCACCACTACACCTGGCCATGAATATGATTTTTAAAGGGGGTGCCTCGCCTCCTTGAATTTTATATAACCAAAATAAAATTCACAGCCAAAAATCACTTGATCTCAAATACATGTGAATTATAAACATGTTGAACTCAAGAAGTAGATAGTAAAGTGGTTACCAGAGGCTGGAGAAGACTGAGGAGATGGAGAGAGATGCTGATCAAATACTACAAAGTTTCAGTGAGGCAGGGGAGACAACCTTTAGCATTCTACACAGAATGGTTACTATAATTAATAATCCATTTTATATTTAGAATACTAAAAGTAGATTTTAAATGTTCTTGTTGTAAAATATAAGTATGTGAGGTGATCAATATGTTAATTAGTTTGATTTATTCTACAATGTAAGCATATTTCAAAATATTGCATTGTTTTTTGTCTGGGTTTTGTTTGTTTGTTTTGTTTTGTTTTTTTTTTTTGCGGCACCGGGGATTGAACTCACAGCCTCGTGCCTGCCAGGGCAGGTGCTTAAGCCACTGAGCCAAACTCCCGGCCCTGGTTTTTTGAGGCAGGGTCGCACTATGTAGCTCAGGCCGGCCTTGCACCGCGTTGTAGCCCAAGCCGGCCTCGAACTCACAACGCTCCGCCTACCTCAGCCTCCCGAGTGCTGGGATTAAAGGCGTGCGCCACCACGCCCGGCTTTGTTTTGTTTTTTTTGAGACAGGTCTCACTATATAGTCCAGGCTGATCTTGAACTCATTATGTAGCCCAGGCTGGTCTCACACTCATGGCAGTTCCCCTGCCCCTGCTTCCCAAGTGCTGGGATCACAGGTAAAAGTCACCACACCCAGTAAAACATCACATTGTACCAAATAAATAAAATTTTTATTTGTCAATTAAAAATTTAAAAATATTTAGAGGATTTTGAGTGTTTCTAATACAAACAAGTATGTCTGAGGTGATAAATATACCAATTACCCATTTAATCATTTGCATAATATACACGCATTGAAATATCACACTGTACCTCATAAATATATACAATTACTATGTGTCAATGAGAAATAAAAATATATTTTTGAGAAGAAAAACAAAAGAAAAAAATCTAAGTAGTGATTACCCTAAACATGTAATAGATAACTATAACTATAACGGGGTGTGATAGTGCACATCTGTAATCCCAGCACTCAGGAGGCTGAGGCAGGAGGATTGCCATGAATTCAAGGCCAGCCTGGGGTAATAGCAAGACCCTATCCCAAAAAACTTAAAAAAGAAAATTAAAGACAAATACATGTCCCTGCAAAACTCCTCCTTAGTGAAAATTTAAGTATTTCTCTGTGCCCTGAAGGTGTGAATTTACTCCTTGTCTTATCTGAGAAGCTATTCTTTTTAAAAATACAAACTTCAGGGAGGACTAATTCTTAGGGGGTAAAGAAAGAGGGAAAGAAAGCCAAACATATTTGCTGTCTGTCTGAATCTGATAATGAGTTACTTAAAAGGATTTTGTATGGCCCACTGGTCCGTCAGTTTAATTAGAAAGTGATATTCAAGTTCTCTGTGTAGCTATCTCTGAGGCCTCTACTTTTGCTTTTGTATTCAACTGTATAAGTTAGTGAGTTTTTGTACCTGTTTTATGTCTAAAATTTTAAAGTAAAAACTATAAAATTCTTTTTAAAAATTCATATGACTTCATATTTCCTGTCTGTTCAGAATTTAACCATGTTGTAAATACTCATTTACTTTAAAACTCTAAAGTATATGTTAAAAATAAGACAACTGCAGTGGTATACACCTGTATTCTTAGTTCTTTGGGAAGCTGAGACAGGAGAATTGCAAGTTGAAGGTCAGCCCAGGTAACTCAGCACAATACTATCTCAAAATAAAAAGGGTTCAGGATGCAGCCCAGTGGCAGAGCATTTTCTGAGTATGTGAGTCCTTGGGTTTGATAGCTAGTACTGTGCAAAAATAAGTAAAGTGTATACACATATTAAATTATGTTGGAATATGTACCCCAGATGTAAATTAGATATAATAGTAACAATTAATATTTATTAAGCACTTATTATGTGCCAATCAGGCATTGTGCTAAGCATTTCACATACTCTACCCATTCAAAATAGGTTTTATTATACTCTCTATTTTAGAGTTTCAGAAACTAAACCTCAAGACCATATAACTGATGAGTGTCTGGTCTAAATTACAATTTAAATATTTAATATTAGTGTACTTAATAGAAAAGATACAGTATACCATTTTGGAACATCCGTAGTTGACTTTAGTTAAAAAACTGAGTATGCCATCCTAAGAGTTTATAGTATACAGAGTTTTGTTTTGTTTTCAGTGTTTTTTGTCCTTTTCTAAAAGCTTTTGATCGTCACTCCTAAAAACATTATAAAGTCAAAGAAATACAGTATCCTGTTTGCTCTTAAAGAGGTAAAGTTTCATGGTCAGTTTTTGGAAAAGAGCCCAAGAGAGTCTGTGAATACAAGTGTGAAACAATTATGTTATCATAAAACAATTACAAAAATTTCTTCTGGTACGTCATCTTGTACAATTCCCTTTTCCTCCTATTTTTTCCCAGCTCACTTCAGGTCCTCTTCTGGATACACCACCCCTCTCTACCACCCCCTTACTTTGCAGTGCCCTACAATGTGTCTAAATTTTTTTTTATCAGTTAGATCAGCTCTAGCGACAAAGCACACTGTGACCTCCAGACCAAATCAATCCAGAACTATTTTGTGGTCCTATTCTAAGGGACTAACAACACACCTGCAGGACCTGGAGAGGCAATAATGAGGCCAGGCTATATCCCTTTCTGAGTCAGTATCACGGGTAAGGCCTGGCAGCGGGAATTTCTGCTATAAATGTGGTAAATAAATGTTTTAAACACTGCTACTGCCTCATCCTAAGACCATAGCTGCCATCACTGATTTATCAGAATTATCCTCACTGTGAAGATTCGCACAAATATTCTCAGTGCCTCAGAATTTATATGCTAGTTTAAATCTGTTGAGCTGCCTTGTTCATGGCAGTTCATAATGCTGAGTAAAACTGATAGTACTTCATTTCCATTAGTATGGGTCCAGACAGCTATTAACTGTCTGGGAAAAAGCACATTCCCTAGGGGTGGGGGGCCTAGGGAAGGAACCAGTCAAAGCGGGTGAGAGTGAAAATCAAAATACGTAAACCGAATGAGAACATGTTGTGGAAATTAGCATATAGTTACAACACTTTGAAAACAGTGATGCCCAGGCAAAGGGATTAGGTCAGCAAAACTAATTCCAGATACCCCTGGGTGGTGAGTTTCAGCCTCTTGATTTCTACCAGCTGGATGATTTTGATTTTAAATGCCCAAAGCTAATCCACGCTCAGACATAGCAGCCAATGGCAGCAGTTCTTTCTTTACATGTCTCTCTTTTCTCTTACATTTAGTCACCTATACGAATGGCTGAAACCCAATTTCACTTTTCTACCCTGAGGTGTTATCCCCTAGTTCAATTTGTATAGCTGTTACGGACAGGAGTTTGGCTCAGTGACTTAAGTGCCTGCTTGGCAGGTGTGAGGTTGTGAGTTCGATCCGCGGTACCAAAAAAAAAATTGTATAGCTGTCTGAGAAGGTTTTGATGGATGTTTCACTGACAACACACATAAACCAGAGGAAAAACATAGTTTCAGCTCAGCTTTTCCTTGAAAAGTTTTCAAATTTAATACTATAATCAATTGTACCATATTTCACACAGGGAATGAAAACCAATACAGGATCTCAGAATCATCTGATTCTTGTCTGCTGTTTCAAAATGGAGGCCAAAAGCCCATTGGCTTTTTGGGGGAGTCAGGCAGAACACAGGCTAGACCAGTGTTGGTGAACCTGTAACACCCATGCTGCAACAGACACACAGAGCCCTCACTGTCAGCATGTGAGCCAAGTTCCCCCGTCATTGCCCCAGCAACCTAGCATTCAGGTTTCATTGCAGCGTTGGCACTTTGCGATAAATAGGTGGGCTTTGCATTGAAGTTTGGGCAGTCCGTCTCTAAAAGCCCATCACTGGGCTAGACCATCTGGGGAACCTGCTCTAGGAGCAACCAGATGTGAAATTAGGAGATGGAAGGAATACAGCCTGGGTGAGGTGAAAGAGATTATAGGTCATTGGTGATCCCCACCAACATGACTCCTAGACCCAGTGACTCATGATTCCTCAGTTAGGGGGATCCGTTCTCCCAGATGATGGGGAGTGGAGGATACAGAGTGTGCTGGGAAGGTTTGCACACTCTGAAAGAAAACCAATTGAGTCCTCATTAGGTGACACTGGAAAAGCTACCTGTATCACTGAGCTCTCTGAGTTCACCTTGTTAGAGGAACAAATTCCACCTGACCATGATCTGAACACTTACCTTGAACAGGGCATGTCTAGTCCTACCTGAAGAAAAAGGTGGTCAGGGAGAAGATGCTAATGAGTTTAGGGTTTTACAGCATAACTTGTTTGCTAAAGTACTGCCTTTGTCCTAGAACAGTGTAAAATGAGTAGAAAAGTCCCAGATAGTTTCTCTGCCTCAGTTCCCAGAGACAAGGTTTCTCTAGGAATCAATTTCTCTTGCATTCTGAATTCACTGTCTCAGGGCCCTAACTTTCCCTCTATGTTCATTCTAGAGCCTTATAGCCTTAGCATTCCACAAAGAATCTGCCTCCAGCCAAATCCCCTTTCCACACTCTCTGCCTCTAGAGCTTGTAATTTTAAAATGCCTTCACTTCCTCCTCTTCTTTGCTAATGACAGTATTTTCTCTTCCTCCTTTCCTTTGCCTCACAAGACCATCATTAACTCATAAACTCATACAAATTAGTTCAACAAGTATTCATCTAGCTTCTTTGTGCCAGGAACTGTGGAAACTTTGGCAGAGGATACTAAAAGAAGTAAGCTGCAGGCCATGCCCTCGGGAATCAAACCTTGAAACGGTTATAACACACATGCGTGAATTCTTAGGGGCTTCAACAGATGGACTATTCACATCTGGTTGAGGGGATCAGGTGAGGCCTTGTAGAAGAAAAGTATTTGAGCTGGGCTTGCAAGGTGGGTTAGATTTTGGCCAGCATATAATAAGGGAAAGGAAAAAAAAACATACTGTCAAATAGTAACTAGTCCAGTTAAGTGGTGGGGAACCTGTGGCACACATGTTGCAGCAAGCTGTTTGTATCACTGAAAGCTCTAAAAGGTCACTATCACTTATCTAGTTTAACCAAAATACAGAGGTCCTGTCTTCATTTTCCAACCCCAAATTTGGCTACACAATGGGCTCTATAACAGCAAATACATTGTAAACTCAATGACATGCACAGATATGTGTAGAAAGGGACCAAATGCCAGTATGAATCTTCATCTAATCAAATTATTAAAGCAATAATTTAGGAAAACTAATTTTGTCCAATATTGTTCCAAAGAAAGGTTTGTTAAGGGTTCTGTGACTTTACTCCCCAAAATAATACTGACATGTTTAACAGTAGCCTTTAGAAAAGAGGGTTTCCATAGATGTGCCCTTCCCGTGTGCCAGCAGTAACTGTGGGCCAGGAGGAGAAACAGAAGTGCCCTTCCCATGAGTCAGTGGGCTCGTGCACTTGGGAGACAAGAAGAGACGAGCCCCACCATCCCCCAACCCTGGTGAGCAACCGGGTAACTCAGAGGAACACAGACTCAGTTGATAGCAACTGAAGTACAAAAATAACTTAATGCTTATATTGTTGGATTGACTTTGCAGACCTAAACCTGGTAGTATGAGCATATGTTTAGGGACAACAATATGCAATAAAGCAACTATGAGGGAATTTCCTTCTGTCGTGTTTTTGAAATCCAATAATATTCTCACTGTTTTGTTTTGCTGTTTTATGTTTGTTTTATTCAATGTTTTGTCTTGATTGGTTTTATTCTGTTCTGTTTTGTTTGATTTTCTTATGTCTAATAGTATGGGCAGCAATTTTCAAGATAACAAGAGGCATTATGGTAGCAGTGGTTGATTTCCTATCATCCTGTTTTGAAGTACTGTGTCACTTTCACTGTTTTGTCTTGATTAGCTTTATTCTGTTTTATTTTGTTTGGTTTTATTCTCTTTAAAAATAAAAAAGGCTTGTAATTCAAAAAAAGAAAAGAAGAAGAAAAAGAAGAAAGAGAAGAAGAAGAAAAGAGGGCTCTCACCCATGTTTAGCAACCCAGACATGAAGCCATCAATGGCATTTTAAGACCACTGGGGTGGGGACCAGGCAGCACCTGGAGAACACTTCTGCGCAGTCTCCACTTTTGAGGATGATGCTGGAAAACTACTGAGATTGTCAGAGGAGAAAGATGTTTTCTTTAGGACCTTTCTGTATAAGAGTGGCACTGGGGATATTTTTTCTAAGAATACAATGTAGAAAAGATCCAACAAGCAAGGTAGGAATTCAGGGCTAGCACCAGAATAAGACTAGCTGAGGGACTAGTTTTAGAATGGATGGAGTCTGTAGATTTGAGCCAGGGTTGTGAGACCAAGGGAAAAGTGGAGAGAGTCGGGGATCAAAGACCTACGGCTCTGAATGGCAATGGCCACAGAGGCCACAGTAACTTAAACGTCTAGGATGTTTTACTACCTCTCTTATTTCCTTGTAGACTGCTGACCTAGCCAGCAGGGAGATGCACAAGTTTCAGAAGATACTCCACAAGGAGAAAACTGTTGAGTTACCCATGTCTAAAAATGCAGTGATTTATTTTAGCTATTAAATAGGATAAAAAGTACCTGCAGTTTTCACAAAATATTTGTGATACTCATTCAAGATGAAGGCTTTGGCATGGAACTGTTCTGACAGAATCATAATTATTTTACAACAGCAACTCCATATTGATAATACAAGAAACAATCAATAAAAATAGTTTTCTGTGGCCCCAACACTATATTAAGCCCTTTAAGGAAATTCAAACTATGTTTAGTGCAAAATAAAGTTCAAAAATATAGGGAAAAGTTATTCAGGTTTGAACCTGTGTGAATTTCAAAGAACTTGGCCCCAGGACATTTTTGACAGTGAAGACACAACACTAAAAAACAAACCAACAAAGAAATCAAAAAACAAACAAACTTCCACTTAGGCTACAAATATTAGTAAACGAATATTTATTGACTGGTACTATCTTATGTCATGACTGACATCTTGTTCCCACACTGGTAAGTGTTAGATACAAGTGCACAATCAGAAAGATGTCAATTTTTAAAGCTTCCCTTTAAACACAAAGACACTTAGTCTTTCATTTTGATTGTTATTGAACCATACAAATTAATTCTCATATTATCAAAGATGCTATTTTAAAATCTTATATGGAAATAAATACACATCTGAGATATCATAATCTATCCAAGTCAGCAACAACAATACAATACAAACATTCTACTTTTTTTCTGCAACTAATATTCACCCAAATATAAATTGGTTTCATTGATGTCTAATTTTGCTGGATGTTTTCCACTGAAAGACATTTTAGAGAAAACAGTTGAAAACTCATATAACTTGGAGATGGACTATTTTTAGATGGCATGGAGTCATTTTTGGTCACTTGAGAGACATTTATAAACTTATGGTAATTAATCAGGAAACAAACTTAATATAAAAAGGCAAATTATTTCTTGTAATTCCTCTAAAGATAAGCAAATTTTGAGACAAAGTATACACAGAACTATAACTGCTTTTCAAATTTTTATTGTTATATAAAAATAAGGGAAAAGATTACTTTAGAACCACTAAAGAGAAAAATGAAATATAAAAGTATCCTACCTTAAAGTCGCTTCAATGGGCAACTCAAAAGACTGGATCTCAGCCAAGACATTCTCATAGTTTTGATCGGTGTCTTCTTCAAACATTGCTCCCCATGCCTCTGATTTCTCAGCTGCAGACATTTGATTTTACATGCAAAATGATTGTAATTTGTAAAGTAAATGTAGTTTCCCTCATAACAAGTCTTTGTTCATGTAATGAAGAAACAAAAAACAAGCTGACTGACTTCCTGCTATCAAAGTCCTTGCTTCCAAGAATGTTGCACAGCTGTTGTTGTCCTGTCTCTACTTATAACATTTTACTTATTATTAACCTTGACACAGTTCAGAAAGTTCCTGGCTAATGCCTGCTATATTTATTCACTTGCTTCTCAAGTACAGTAACTAAGAATTAGAATCATTACACTATAAAATTTTATTAAACACTTAAAAAACATTTTTATTGGTGCATGTTTGTGATACATAATGATTACATTTTTTGTAGATGGTTGCTACATGTACATGACACATCTTAACTCTGTTTTAAACCCCTTCTCCTCTTCTGTCTCCCCTCCCCACTTCATCTCTTGGTCCTCTTCCTTTTTTAAACTACCCATGTCCTTATTATTTTCTTTTATTTCATTCTTTGTATTTTGGGTTTCTCATGTAAGAGAAACCATGCAGTAGGTAAGCTTATGTGTCTGTCTTGTTTCACTTAACATTATGACCTCAAGGTACATCCATTTTCTTATAAATGGCTCAAGCTTACCGTTGTTTATGTCAGAGTAGTACTCCACTATGTATAAATACTTTTATCTTTTCATCTGTTGATGACCATATAGGCAACTTCTAAGATTGATCTATTATGGATTGTGCTGGTTTAACATAGGTATGTGTCATTTTAATATGATGTCTTTAACTCTTTCAGGAAGATACCTAGAAGAGGAATACCTGAGTTGAATGGAATTTCTAGTTTTAGTTTTTTGAAGAATGTCCATACTGATTTCCACAGTTGTACTAGTTTACATTTCTACCAACAATGAAGAAGGGTTCCTTTTCCCCTGAAGCCTCACTAGCATTTATTATTTGATTCCTTGATTAGAACCATTCTTTCCAGAGTAAGATGAAATCTCAGTGTTGTTTTAATTTGCACTTCCCTAATGGTCAGAGATGTTAAACATTTTTAAGGTATTTCCTAACCATTCGTGCATCTTTTTCTGAGACATGTCAATTCATTTCAGTTGACCATTTTTTTGATTGGGTCTCTCATTTGGGGATGTTCTAATTTTTTTGTGTTTTTATTTTATTCTACATATTAGTCTACTGCCCAAAGAATAGCTGGCAATTTTTTTTTCCATTTTGTAGGCTCTCTCTTCACTATGTTAGTTGTTTCCTTTGCTGTGCAGAAGCTTTTCAATTTGATATGACCGCATTTGTTGATTCTTGGTATTATTTTTTATGCAATTGGTTGCTGTTCATAGAGTCCTTGCTTATGTCTATGTCTTTAAGAGTTTTATCTTCCAGTAGACTAAGTGTCTGTGTCTTAACATTTAGATATTTGATCCATTTTGATTTTAGTTTAGTACACGATGAAAGCTGTGAGTCTAGATCCAATCTTCTGCAAGTGTATACTGTTTTCCCAGCACCACTTGTTAAAGGTACCATCTTCCCTCTAGTATACATTATTGACCCTTTTGTCAAAGATCAGATAGCTGAATGTGCCTAGGGTTGTTTCTGCATTCTCCATTCTGTTCCAGAGATCCATATGTCTCCATGCTGTTTCTAATCACTATACTTTTGTAATACAAGTTGAAGTCTAGGATTGCATACTTCCTGTTTTGCTCTTGTTGCCCATAATTGCTTTTGCTATCCTGGGTCTCATCAGGTTCCACATGAATTTTAGGATGGTTTTCTCTGATGAATGCTGATGGTATTTTGATTGGGATTGTGTGAACTATATATCCGTTTTGGAAGTATGATCATTTTGATCATATTGATTCTGTCTATCCAGGAACACCTCCTATCCTTTCCATTTTTTGATATCCTCTTTGAGCTCCTTTTTCAGAGCACTATAGTTTTCTTTGTAGAAGTTTTTCATGTCCTTGGTTAGGTTAATACCTAAGTATTTAAATTTTTCTTAATACTGTTGTGAACGGTATTATTTTTCTAATTTCTTTTTCAGTGAATTCCTTGTTGGTGTACATAATGCTATTGATTTCTCTATGTTGATTTTGTATCCGGCTACATTACTGAATTTGGTTATTTTCTAGGAGTCTTTTGGTAGAAATTTTTTAGTCTTCTATGTAGAGGAACATGTCATCTGCAAATAATGATAATTAGTCTTCTTTCCTATATATGCCCTCTTTCTTTTTCCTGATTGCCCTAATATTTCAATTATATTGAATAGAAGTGGTGATAGTAGATATCTTTGTTCCTGATTTTAGAGGAAAAGCTTTGAGCTTTTCCTTATTTAATACAATGTTGGCAGTAGGTTTGTCATAAATGGCATTTATCAGATTGTGACAGGGTCCTCATATCAATTTTTGCAGGGTTTTCATCATGAGTGGATGTTAGATTTTGTCAAAGACTTATTCTGTATCTGTTGAGATGGTCATTTTTGTCCTTACTTGTGTTTATGTGATGTATTGTATTTATTGATTTGCATATGTTCAGCTCTCCTTGCATTCTTGGGATGAAGCTTACTTGATCATAATGTATGATCTTTTTGATGATTTGTTGCATTCTGTTTGCTAGTGTCTTAAGGACTTTTGTGTCTATGTTCATTAAAGAGGTTGGCCCGTCTCTTTCTTGGTTGAGTTCTTGTTTGGTTTAGCAATCCATGTAATGCTAGCTTTCAAGAATGACTTTGGAATTACTCTTTCTCTTTCAACTTCATTAAAGAGTCTGGACAGTACTGGTTTTCCATCTTCCCAAAAGTTCTTGCAGAATTCAGCAATGACTCTATCATATCCTGGATTTTTATTAGTTGGTAAGTTTTTTTATTACTGTTTCCACTTCATTGCCCATTACTGCATTATTCAGGATTTATATATCTTCTTGGTTTAGTTTTAGTAATTCAAATGTATCTAAGAGCTTTTCTATTCATTCTTGATTCTTCCATTTATTGGAGTACTTGTTTTCAAAATAGTTACTAATAATCATGATTTATGCAATGTCTATTTTCACTTCTAGTTGCATTGATATGGATCTTTTTCTTTCTTTCTTTTGGCAGGGAGAGAAGATTGGCTAATGGTTTGTCTATTTTGTTTATCCTTTCAAAGAACCAAGTCTTTGATTCGTTGATTCTTTATATTTTTTGCCTCAACTTCATTAATTTGTGTTCTGATCTTCATACTTTCCTTCCTTATACTAGTTTTGAATTTGGATTGTTTTTGTTTTTCTATGACCTGGAGGTACAACATTAAATTATTTATTTATGCTCACTTTGTTTTCCTGATGTGGGCATTCATAGTTAGAAGCTTCCCTCTTAGGACTGACTTAATGGTGTCCAATAAGTTCTTCTCTATGAAACACATTTTATTTAGTAGAATATCTACGTTAATATTATTTATGTTAAGTACATAATTCAGTGTCTTAATTATGTTAACATATGTCCCTGATTATTCCTGCAACTCTGCCCTTACTCAAAAACTCATGCTGGCAACTTGTCCAGGAAAAGTGTAATGCCCCATGGAATGTAATTTTGAGGTCCCTGGGCTTGTACCTTGGTCCCCCATCACCTTTGCTTCTGGCTGTGTCAATTTCCTCTATTTTAGAGTCATTAGTTCTTTTTTCTCATGTTCAAATGCAAAATGACCCTAAAGGAAGTTAGGTTTTAATCCTGATCAGTTACTCATGCCTCACTATGAATGAATTTGCCAGATCTTTTCTGCAGAACAGGTTCTGATAGGGAGGAATAAAGAGCATGAAGATGTCAGGAAGCTGAAGGGAGCTGGTTGCCACTGAAAGGAAGAAAGTGCAGGAACTGGAGTCTAAAATATCAATAGAATGTGTGGCTTACAGCCAGCCTCAAGTAAGCCTAAAAGAATAAGTAGGCATTTGCATTAGATCCTCTTCAACTCTCTACCTTTCACCTCATGCTTATCTTGCCCAGTATCAGCAAGTGGGCAGAGACAAGTAGTGATATTCTTCCAAAGGCAGCCATTATTTTAAGTTTTTGTCATATTTTAATAGGTCTGAAAAATTGAAATTTTCTCATAAAAAATGTAATAGACAAAGCATGATAAAACCACAAGGCATCTGCTCTAGACTGCATCAGATTGTTACTCCTGTTTGCCCATACCTCACTGTGGGCCCAGTGTTTGCCCCTCTGCACTGTAACTTTGGGCCATGTGACTTTGACCAGTGACACACAGCATTAGTGACAGTCTGTGAGTTTCAGCCTAGGCTTTAGAAAGCTTTGCATACGTCTCTTTGTCCTCCTGTACCTGTGCCGTCATCTGAGAAAAACACCCCCTGAGAGATCCACAAAGCAGAGTCACACCTTTCGTATCTGACACGAAGCTGCCCATCCAGGCCCAGGCTAGACAGCCACGCCCTGGCTGACCAACAGACACAGGAACAGTAATAGAATTCCAGCTCTAACCCCGCTCCACAACAGGATGGAGCGAATTCAAGAGAAAAACTAATGTCATCTGCCCCACAACATGACATAATGGTGTCCTCCTTGAAGACTTAACAAAAAAAGTGATTTTCAAAGCCAGACATGGTGCTGCATTCCTGTAATCCTAGCTATATGGGAGACTGAGGCAGGAAGATCACAAATTTGGGGCCAACCTGAGCAACTTAACAAGACTCTGTTTCCTATGTTAAAATTTAAAAAAAAAAAAAAAAAAAAGAGGGCTGGGAATGTAGATCGGTAGAACATTTGCCTGGCATACTCAAGGTCCTAGGTTCAATCTTCTGCACTGAAAAATAAACAAAACCCCACAAGGATTTTTTTTTTTTTTGTGACACGGTTTCACTATGTAGTTCAGGCCGGCCTTGAACTCACAGCAATCCTCTTGCCCCAGTCTCCCAAATGCTGGGATTATGGGCATGCACCACATTCCCCAGCCCCCACAATAATTCTTATATTAAAGTTTTTATATGAAAGGTTTTTAACTTATCCAAAACTATAAGAATAATTATGAGCATAATGTCTACCTGATGTTTATCTATATTTCTCACAGCACATAATAGTATACACCTTGTATATAATAGGCACTCAAGAAATGCTTATTGAATGAATATATGAAAATAGAAACTAAAAGTTAAGAAATATTATTGCCTTGTAAAGAAATGTTGGTCCAAATCATGTAAAACTCTGACAATCCCAGTTGAACTTATCAAAATCTGAGACTATATAAACATATGTGAAATCACTCTCATCATAAAATATTAGTCATCACTATAAAGAGAATGAATTTATAATATCCATAAATACATATGTACCTGTAATGACCTATCCAACCCTAATCAGTTAAAACAAATCTTGCCCTATATAGTTCAAATTTTTATTCTGGCTGGCCATGGTAGAACACGCTTATAATCCCAGCACCCAGCAGGCTGAGACAAGAGGGTTGCCATGAGTTCAAAGCCAGCCTGGGTGACAAAGTGAGTTCAAGGCCAGCCTGAACTGCAAGGTGAAACCTTGTCTCAAAAAGACAAAACAAAATTTAGTTTGAAAAATTCTAAACTTATAGAAAAGTCACAAGAAGGACACATTGAAAAACAACATACCCTTCATCTGATTGTTGCTTTTTGGTCACATCTGTTTTCTTCTCTCACTCTCTCTCTTTGCCTATGTCTCTGTCTCTCTACCTCTGTCTCCCTCTGTCTCTGTTCTATAATGTAGATATGTTAACAATATATAGAAAAATGTGTATTAATTTAAATGGAGCATTTTTAGAACAGACACCACTGTATCATAAAGTTGTTAAGCAACAAACCACCATAGCTTTGACTGACTGCTACTCCACTTGCTGCGCCGTTGTCCTCTTTGGGTGAAGCAGTCTCAACCAGGAGATGGGAGCCCCCACCCGGGGCAGGGGGTGCTTACCTCGCTCTGCTCCTGAGTTCTCCTCGCCCTCCCTTTTCTCCCACTTCACTCTCTCTCTAGCTCCTCCCACTCTGTGGAGTGAGTTTTCCCTCTGCCTCTAACTTTCCTCCACTCTGTGTAAGACACAGGCAACAACTTCCTGTTTCCACTGGCTCAACCCGCATCTTCCTTTCATTCAGAACTTTCCCTGAGTGCTGTTTCCTGCCGGAAGTCCACACAGATTGATCAAACAGGAGAGGCTATCCTCCCAAAAGTCAGTTCAAAAAACAACCTCCCCTGCCCCACAGTGCTGGTGACAAATTTGCCAAATAAGGAAAAGAAAAGGAGGAAATGGAAAAGTTTTAAACAGCCATATTTCAAGATGCCCATTAAAAAGAATGGAGTGTGAGCCTGGAATGCTTCCAGTTTTGACCCTTAAACTCTGCTTCCAGCTTCTTGGATCCAGCCTGACCAATGCAGGGAGAAGTTGCAGTGGCCCTGTGATTTTGGGGATATGCCGTCAGGCCTTGCATGGTGTTGGTCTGTTCTTATTCCTGGTGCCCCTTCTTGGGCCTTTATCTTCCTTATCTGTAACTGAACCTCTGGCTTATTAGTCTGCTAGAAACCCCAGACCCCTTAAAACGAAAAACTGACATTTTAAAAATGTGAGTTTATTCTTCAAATAAAACTCCCTCAGTCTTTTACTTTTCTTCCTTATCAAGACTGGAATCCCAGCTTCCTGTCTGCACCAGAGACACCAGTGGGAAACATTGCATCATGGCTTTCATTGGCACAGGTACCCCCTCTACAACTCAGTGTGTAGGAAACATCTAGGAAGTGAGGATGTGGCAGGGGTGCCCTGAAAGGAAGAGAAGGGGACCAAAAGGAGGTGGCCCAGCCTGGAAAATAGCACCTGGAATTCAGATCTGCTTGGCCTTGGTGGAGTCTGTTTCCTTCCCTCTCTCTCCTACTCTCCCCCTTCCTATATGAGTATTTCTCTCATCTTTGTATGTTTTAATGAGTGCATAAAAGCAACAACAGAAGCCCAGCCCTGTAAGTGTAGAAGAGTCTATGAAAAAGCCCTATGCTAGCCACACAAGGTGGTAACCATTGTACTCCAGACTACTGGGAGACTGAGGGAAAAGAATCACAAATTCAAGCCCAGCTTGGGCAACTTAGCAACTAAGTAAGATCCTGTCTCCAGAAATTAAAAAGGGCTGGGGATGTGGCTCAGTGTAAAAGCCCTGGGTCAACCCCAAGTATTGGTGTGGGAACCCCATTCTAATATTGTACTTGGTACCCCTCAGCTCAAGAAAACAAGCACCACTAGCTCTACTCAGAATTTTCCTCCTTTTCTGGATATATCCAGAATGTGGATGGAGATTCTAGCTCTAAGGGTCAGGGTTGATGCCACAGGTAGCAGTAGCTTTTCACATATCACAAAATATAATTTGCCTTTCACTTCCTACATGCTTTCCTACCATACAATTGATAGTATAACCTGAAATACAGAAACATCCCCCAAGGTGTGCACAGATATTTTCTATTTCCTCCCCACAAAACTCAACATGTGAATATTGAATACCCTCTTCTGTCTACCTGGCATCTTCTCTAGCCCAGCAAACAAACTCTCCCGTGCCAGCATCTCCTCCAGAACCTGGCCGCTACCTCCTCGTACTTTTCTCTCTGTTTTAATCTTCAGAGACATTAAATACTAAAGAAACTCTTTTTATTTTGTGTCTTATCCCAGTAGCCACTTTTTTTTTTAAAGAGAATAGAACAAAACAAAACAGAACAGAAGAAAGCAGATCAGGACAAAACAATGCAAGCAACACAGAATTTCAAAACAAGACAACAGGAAATCAACAGTGGTTACCAAAATGTCTCTTGTTTTCTTCGAAATCATTGTCCATACCTTCACACACAATGAATTCAAATAAAACACAATAGTATAAAACTGATAAAAACAAAAGAATGAAAGCATTACAGGCCTTCAAAACCAGACAATAGGAAGATCAACAATGGCTACCATAATGTCTCTTGTTCTCTTCAAAATAACCATCCACACTTTCACATATATTGAAATCAAGTAATATAGAACAGACTAAGAACAATCAAAACAAAGGATGAAAGCATTATTGGACTTCATAACAAGATAATAGGAAATTAGTACCAGTAGTCACTTTGTTTTACACATACACACTCACACACATACTTACGCCTAGAAAATTCTTGTCTTTTTGTACAGTAGGATCATCCTTGAACCAAAGACTTTTTAAAATTTTCTAACCTCTCTCTCCCCCGCCTCACTGCCCCCTCCCTCCAAGGGCCTTGAACATGCTAGCCAAATGTTCTACCACTAATTTTTTCAGTGCCTAAGCATCAGAATAAAGAAAGAATCTAGACCTCTTAACTCAGTTCATTGCTCTTCTACTCTATCATTTTGATTTTTTCCCCCTCTAACTACAATCAACCATGACTAACCACTCTGGATATACCTTAATCAGAGATAATAAAAAGTTTTAACAAGTCCCTACATAGCAATTCATATATGCCAGAAATTATTCTAAGCCCTTTGCAAATATTAATTCATTTTATCCACACACCTTAGAAGGTAGATATTATTATTAGCTTCATTTCATAGAATTAAAAAAAAAAAAA